>BQKZ01002158.1:34068-60663 GCA_036244855.1 Temnopleurus reevesii
ATTTGATACAGGGCATCAAAATATATGAACAATTAATTTTTAGAAGATAAAGATACTGCTATTTAACCATCTGTCTGTATGGACAACAATCAAATCAATCTATATCATTTGGTATTTTTTCTTTTCAATAAGAGCCATCTTAGGAGACAGGTATCCTAATTCTTTAGAAAGCCAAGCTCATTCACCAAGGCAATCGGAAAGAATTGCTTAATAGTTGCTCGAATTTATGATGATGTTTGTATGGTTTTGTTTGTAATTTTATTTTTCATTTATCGTAATCTTTGGATGTGAATAAATCCTCTGCAAGAGGTAAAAAAAAAAACTTAGGAGACGGATATAATGCATTATGACAATGTTGGGTTTTAAATTTATGGTAAAAGTACTACTACTGTACATCTGAATAAAGTAATAGAGGATACAGAAAGGAAGAAATTCATTTTTTTTTGTTAGTTGGCATGTCTGAGATAATATTAACTCAAAGCTAGAAGGTTACTACCCCATACCAATCTAAGGTAGAAATGCAAGTAAGTTCAATGTAATAGTATGTGTCTAAATTGTGTTCTATATGTACACTATTCTTACAAACTTACTTTGTAAACAAAAGTAAAACTGATTTCTCAGGCATTTTGAATGAAATATTTGTTAATTATCAGCAACTTCCCACATACAGAGCTATACCTGAAATAACTTCTCATTTTCCTGTCTGATTTTTTAGCAGAGTGTTACGGTCTTAAATAATTTTGACTCACGTAATACATAAAATGAATTAAAATTGGAGAAAGTTAGATCAGACATACAAAAGTTCAAGCAATTTACGGAAATGCCCATGTATAACCGTTTTGAGAATTATAGATAGAAATGAAGAGGAATATAGTTGCTCTTGCTTTGCCATGTTCAGTACGAAGATTATTTTGTTACATTTTCAGGATCTGGATTCAAGAAAGGTATCCCAATTCAAGACGATCCCTTTGAAAAACATTTTCATTGTTTGTTAAATGTGTTCTTCAATGTAGGCCATAGAGGAAATATCACCAATATGTAGTAGAAGCATTTCATCTCAATAAATGATATGTCCCTTTTGAGGACAATCTCCCTGATTCAAGATATTTTCATAGTTTGTTAAACATGTTCCTCATTTATTTTACGTGATAGATTGTGGCTAGTAAATGAAAGACAACATGCAGTAGAAACTTTTCAACCCCCCCCCCAAAAAAAACCCAATTTCTACTTAAAAATTCATATTCCTCCATAAATTACTCAGAAAAAAAGTGGGAAACTAAATTGATTAATGTTGAGGTAAAAGGCCATCCTATCATTATGTACCTCCAGTTTTTATTTGATCAAGCCAAATATATCTTCCCCTTATATTTTCACCTTTCTCTATCAAAATAATATTAGAGGTTTGCACCTTCTGTATGTCCCGAACCTGTCCATGTGCAAAGATGATATTTTAGAGCTTTTATAGTATAAAAGAAATAATAAGATAACCTATTTGTAAGCCACTTCATATAATTAAAACCATGCACCATTTCCATGTTTTATTGAATTTCAAAAGTTGGTGTGGTCAATATTTAGTTATAATAGAAGCAAGAAACAGTCAAGCATAACATTTACCACTTATGATATTTTTTGTTACGCATTGTCCATCTATCATTCTGTGCACCATAAGCTATCATTTTTGATTGAGTCAATTGATATTGGCAATTAATATACATATTATGCTTTGATATGTACACATTAGATGTGGGACCCATCATGTTGCAATAGTTGTTTTTTTTTATTCCTGGAACAAATCCTTTGCAAACCACTTTTTTTTTTGGGGGGGGGTATATTTTAAGATAATTTTTTTTTTTTTTTCCTTTTTACAAGGGAGGGTTTTTAAATATATGTGTCTGATTGTATTGAATTGGTCTATACATCCATTAGTCTGTACATTAAAAAAGAGAATTGGCAGCGTTTATAGCATTAATTTGTTCTTATTGATAGTAGACTTCCATAGATTTCAATACCCCCTTATTAAATAATGGGCAAAGATTTTTAAGGGTTGTGCATTACCATCTTCTTTCAGACACATAGTGATTGATAACTAGTCCGTCATGAATACAATTTACACTGTACAAGCAAAGTTGTTAACACAGACTTGGCGTTTATATTGTGCAACAACAGGGTTGTGTTTCGTAAAGCTATTTGTACCGACCGCGAGAGTCTACAAATGACTGGTGATCCTTTCTTTCACTCAATGATAGCCTGCATTCCTGTGAAATGGTCACCAGTCATTTGTTGAGTCATGTGTGCTTCTACAGACAGCTCTATGAAATGGGTCCCAGAATAGCGTAAAGTCATCAGACCCACACAAGTGATGAGTCAAATTTATTTTAATCTTACCCAGAAATGTATTGAACATTTCTTTACACTGAAATATTGTAGAATTACAGTGAAACCTCTTTATAACGAGGTCCTTGGGACCATGAAAATAACCTTGTTATATCAGGTTCCTCACTATATCAGGGTAAAAAAACAAAGATCTATAAAGAGCTGGGACCAATAAACTAAAAGCAGGTACATGTATCTCGCTTTATCTGACCTCTTTATTACGAGGTTCCACTGTAACACAACTAGAATCAGTTTACTTCAGCACTGATCTTGTTTTAAGATTTTCCTGGTGTTGCATGATATAGTATCCAAGTCAGTGTCAAATTAACACCCTAGATTTAGGGTTTCTTGGGTTCTGTCACTCACTTCAGCTCATTTCTTGTTGTTTGTTTTCATTTCTTTCATATCATCTCACAACTCTCCTGCTCCCTTATGCCTTGCCTGACCTATCACCAGGAGGTAGAGACACCCTTCAAGCTGTCTGGTCTGTCAATGAATCCAGTGCTCTACAACATCACAAGGGTGCTTGTCCTGTCGGCATTCTCTGGGGTTCTTACGGAACTCCTTGGCTTCAAGTTGAAGGTATGATTAGATCACTTGACAAGTTACATTTTGTCTATGCGTGACAACGCCGCGTTGGCTGTGTTCTAGTGCCTTTCTCAATCATATTTTTATCCATTATTGATGAGATACTTTTGTCGAGAGAGTTGTTAGCAAGTAAAATCTTTGGGCCAAACCATTTTCAGCAGGATTGCTCCTAATTTTTTTTTTCAAAACAACATTTTACTCTGTTACATCATGATCTGCCTTTGACAAACAGTCAATAGTTTTAAATTCTAAATTCATGAGAAGAAAACTGACCTTGCATTTGTTCTTCAAAGATTTTTGATGAAACTTCCATTTTTTTTCTAATAGAAATAGCTAAATAATTAGTAGCTAATCAATACATTTTCTTTATGTGACATAGTATACAGCTTGCAAGATAATTGTACAATTATGGAGGTTTATGTACCCATTGGTGCGACTCGAGTGTATATTGTCATTGAATTGCTTATTTATTTTTTTCGTAACACTTATTCCTTTCTTTTGTCTACATTGCTTCCCTCTGTAGCTATGGAAGATCAAGGCTTGATTCGTCTGTTTTTGGACGGAATTTCTGAGAACAATCATTTACCTGAACAGGTCTGGCATGAGAGTCAAGACACGTGCATGTACCAAAGACAGTTTGCCTGAATAATCTTTGTATTGCGAAAGATTACTGAACAAGTATGTGATCCTAAAAAAGCAGATATGACCTTTCCTACTCGAGTTAAATAAGAAACAAATTGTATTTTGGCAGTTGTGAAATTACTCTTGTAGGGACCTCGTTGTTAGAACTTGCTTCTACTAATCAGGTCATTGATTACTGTAGAATCCCAGTCTTGGCGATGAATTTCTCTGAAAGAAATTTGTCCACACAGTGCTGCACTATACTATACTGTAAGGTGATTGGGTATGTACCCACTTATTACTAAGCAGGCTGCTCTGCTATTAAAGACTAATGTAATAATGCTGCAATAGTAGATTACTACATGTATGTAAAGGGACTTTGAACATGTGTCGTTAATCGCTGTTTAAAAGTGGTATATTGCTGTTTATTAGTCTTATTATAACTTTACTGCTTTGATCTGAAATTATGTAACATTCCCAACATTGGTTTCTTAATTTTGAAATGTCTGAATACAGGTAATGGGAAATGGTTCCTCATCTGTTAGTCCAACTGTTAAAATCTCCTTTTTTGTTGTAAATTGACAATTTGGGAATTCTATTAATGATGATGAAGCTATATACATGTAATTGATATCATTGATGAACAGATAAAAAAAGGAATAGTGCCGATTAAAGATTGGTTCAAAAGTACGCAGCTACACGTAATTCAAATGACTTTAAAATTGGCAGTTCTGAAGCAAGCTTAACTTTTTAAAATTCCCACTTTTCCTGATAATTGACATTTTATTGGAAATTGAAAGAAATGTCAGGACATTTTTTGAAATTTTCTTTCTCCCTAATGTGATTTATTTGTATGAATTATAATTAGGCGCTCAGGTATTGTGATACTTCTTATTTTATATTTTGTTTTTATTTTTGGCTTTGTGTACTTTAGAAGAGTGTACCCCTGCAATGTATGAAATTAACTGATATAAAGGAAAATTTGTTTAATACACTGTAATGAAAACTTGCAGACATATGTTAGATGTGACATGGAATTGTTTTCACTATGCAACATTGTACATGCTTGAAACCCTGTAAGAAAAGTTGTATAGATTTTATTTTTGCTGTTGTAATGATTAAATCTTCTTATATATTTATAATGATTTATCATAAACCTGACATGCTCTTGCAGTTTTGCAAAATTTAACTTGCTGTAGACGTGGACATACAGGTACCTTAGCATTTAAAAAAAGTTTTATGTAACTTTTTTTTTACTCTCAATATATGATTTTAGTTAACATCATATAGAAACATCTGTATATACAGTCAAAACCTCGTTATAACGAGGCCCTTTGGACCAGAAAAATTATCTCTTTTTATCGAAACCTTGTTATATCAGGGCCAAAATACAATAAAATACAAAGAGTTAAGACCCCGAAAACTACCTTGTTGTAATGAGACCTCGTTATATCAGCGCTCTTTATAATGAAGTTGGACTGTATTTGGAAGTTCTTAAGTCTTCAAAAGAAACAAGAGGTCAATTAAAAAAGCTAGAGATGATTACAAAATCAGGGACCTAACAGCTTGTTCACATAACCATTCCTGAAAAGATATTCTCTATATTCCCAAAAAAATTCTCTGCTTGAATCATTCCAAACTTTTTTTTAGCTTTTTTTTAAATCACCGTTCTCACATGGATCAAATAGAGTAATGAATATGTTGTGTGACATTCTAGAGGACTTACACAAACCCCACTTCTTAAAATGTGCAATTGTGAGGAGAACTGGTACTTAATATTGACTCATCTTAATTTTTGTATCAACTTTGTAAACTGCAATAGCTTCCATAATCCCCTCTTCAATCTCTTCCGTCCCTCCCCAAGCCTACCTACCGTAGATATCCCTTTTCCTCCCTATTCCTCTCTCGCTCACCCAATATATCATCTTTCTTCTCTTGCTTCGTTCCCTTTACTCGCTACATCTCCCTTTCTTTTGATGCTCCTCTATTTTATTCCCCTCTCTACTATATGTTCAGTTTCTTCTTTTCCACTTTCTCCCCTCTCTTACTCCCTCTTTCACCTAGTTTGCAAGCACATACCCTAGACTTTCGGTGTGTGCATGCGCAGATCATGATACAGGGTGTGCATATTGTGGTACTACATCACGCACATACAGCATTGCTCTACTGGGGAGAGCATGCAGACACACAATGCATACCCTGTATCACTCTCTGTGTGTGCGCACAACCAAGGGTCTGTTCTGGCAGACTATCTTTCACCCTCCCTCCTTTATCTTTTCATATTTATGTATTTGCATTACTCTTTTTTTAAAGAAAACAAATTACTGAAGTGCATCTATTAGACTTATCACAGCATTTCATTTTTAATTGTTTTCTTGATATGTATTATTCTTTTTTGCAATTGACCATTTTGATTGTTGCTTAGGATATTGTCTTGTTCAGTGGAAAGTTTAAAACACTTGTGCTTTTACTTCTTTTTATTTTTTTTTTTGTGTGTGTTAGATATGATATGAAGTTTAGTGTCATGCTGTGCTCCTGCGAAAAGCTTGAAAAATAGTTCATAAAGTTAAGTTCTAGTATTATTTAACCAATTATACATGCAAAATGTTTGTATAATCATTTTTGCATTGACATATAAGTGTTACATTTGGTACAGTTTAATAATTTTGATACAGGGTTGTGTTTCGCAATGCTGTGCGTAAATCTACGCATGACTGTTCGAAAGAAGGGTGATCCTTTCTTCAAGCGATTCAGTGCCAAGGGTTATCATTGATAACAGGAAAGGGTCAATAGTCATTCTTACGGGGAATTTCACCCAGACATTGATGTTTTCTCAGTGGGTAGAGAAAATTACAATGATCAAACTGTGAAAACTTGAGCAAAATCAGACAATCCGAATGGTAGCCATGCTATAGCCGGGTAATAATGCACAGAGCGCTTAGAGAAATACCTCGTATTTAATAAGCGCTATATAAATGTAGTGTATTATTATTATTATAATCCATTCAAAAGTTATGAATTTCCAAAGTTTTGATTTCCACCCCTGATGGGCTCCTTAAATTGGCGACGTACACAAACAAAATGGCTGCCAACATGGAGAACTCTCCATTCACTTTGTACACAAAATTTCACATTTTCCTCCTTTTCCAGAAAAGTAGAGAAAGTTTTACTTCTCTCTTCAAATATGATATGGACATAATGATTCTGCATTCATTTTGGGATGAATCTTGTTGATTCCTTATCTACTTTTCTGTAAAAGGAAGAAAATTTGAAATTTTGTGTACAAAGTGAATGGAGAGTTCTCCATGTTGGCAGCCATTTTGTCTGTGTACGTTGCCAATTTAAGGAGCCCATCAGGGATGGAAATAAAAACTTTGAAAATTCATGCCTTTTGAATGGATTATCCGAATTTGCTCAAAATTTCAGTTTGTTCATCTTATTTTTCTTCATTCAATGATAGCAATTTAATGTCTGAGTGTAGTTCCCCTTTAAAGTCTCGTGTAGATCAATGCACAGCTTTAAGAAACACAACCCAGGTTTAGTTTACAATGTTATTTATTTGTTGCATCTGATAATTTGTTGTGTCTATCAAAGCTAAAATCTACAAGGTAAACTGTTTATACAGCTAGACAATCACTAATCTGTTCAGTGTTGCATAAGAATTATGACACCTTTGTCATTAAAGGTATAGATTCGTAATGACCGGGTTGCAGGAAGGGATGTTAAACGAGCTGATGTATTCACAAGTTGCTTTAAATGCCTAAATATATCTGTGTAGGATATCATGAGTACATTTTTGCTCATATTCTGTGTATTTTACATCGAACACGTCAATCAGCCATTATTCGTACGGTGTGCTAAGTGCTTTTGCACGGGGGAGGGTTGGCCTGAAAAGGCCGGTGCGATCGGTGGTATTGTCTGCGGTGTATAAGTTAACGTTCATTTTGTACGTGAAGCATGTTATGACCGCAGCATGATTTTTTTATTTTGCGATAATTAAGTCGTTTCTAGGTCGATTCATTCAAACAAACTATGAACATGCTCTAATTTACTATTGAAAAACTGCATTATGATAATAATTTTACTGCAGCTCGCAAACTAGTTAATTATCTGAAGCGTCATCTTCCCAAAACTGGTCTATTGGTTTAAAGTCTCGTGTAGATCAATGCACAGCTTTAAGAAACACAACCCTGGTTTAGTTTACAATGTTATTTTATTTGTTGCATCTGATAATTTGTTGTGTCTATCAAAGCTAAAATCTACAAGGCAAACTGTTTATAAAACTACAAACAATCGGGGACCTGTTGCATAAAACTTAATGACAACTTTGTTATTAATGGTAACTTCCACCAATCAGAATTAATGATTCCACATGACCTACAGTTTATGGTTTATGTTGTCATTATTCCTTGCTTTATGCAACATGGCCCATGTATTTTATTCTAGATAATATGAATTGTGTATTAGGAATGGTACTCATGTATTCTCTTATTTTTATGACTCACTCATTATGGAATGAGAAACTGTTTGAGAAAAAATCAAACGTAACCATGACAATAGTCGTGTATGATATACAAAGCTGTTTCGTTATGTTCATTAGTAATTTTAATTTGCTTGATTTACTTAAGAAAATGAAAAAGAATTCATGTTTTTATATCCTCTTTTTTGTAAAGTTTTAAGCAAGAAGATGTTTCTTTCTACATGTAGTTAATTCTTATTTCTTTTAGATATAATGTTTGAAAGATTCTTCTATATAAAATTTTCTTAATTGATCAGGAATTTTTGTTTTTCTTCTTTTTATTGTCATTGTTTTGAAATATGTCATTTTTTGTGCAGTTTAAATTTAGATAGCAAGAAGTTATCTGTGTCCATGTTGTCAGTTCTCAGTATTATTCCAGAAGTACTATAATTTTGTTATTGCAGATTTTATATCAAGATGTGATGTACATATCTTTTCAAAATTGGGAAAAATTCCATTTTTGCATGGTCTTGAAATCATCATGTTTTGGAATACGAGTGTTGCAATGTTGCAATTTGTACAGATTCAGGGGCCTGTTAGCTGTAACACACACGAATAATTGTATTTCTATGTTACATGTTTTGCCATCTACTTATGATTGATATTTATCGTAAGTTTGATTGTATGTCTTATGTTACAGGCCCCAGAATTGCCAAATGTTCTGGAATATCCGTCAGATGTTTTTTTTGGTGAAAATTTCAGGCTTACATCCTAAATGAATGGCCGAGCATATGGCTGTTATTGCTATTTTTCTCCTACTGTTCAAGCAAATCAGTGGTTCGGATGTTTATTCACTTTTTAACTTTTATCCGCATGCATATTCCAGAATAATTGGCACCTCCGCAGATCTGGGGTCCATCGCATGAAAATTCTTGCCATAAAAAAAAAACTCTGGCAAAAGTAAAATCTCAATTTCTCAATCTCAATCTCAATAAAATCCCAAAAAGCAATTTTGCCACAGACTTTTACACAGGGAAAAGCTCCAGCAAAAATTTTATGAGGTCTTTTTATGGCAAAAAGTATAATGCAATGGATCCCTGATTTATGCTTTTATAAATACTCATGTTAGTTATGCATTGCGTTTTTGAATAAGCCTATGATAATCATTACTATGTTTTATATTATCATGTTATGTAGATATGCATTCATGTAAATACAGCTGTAATAATACTCTTCTCAAGGTTTTGCTAGTGGTTGTCGCAAAAGTTTGTAAAATGGTGCAATATCATTTATTATAATCAGTGTCTTTAGTTACAAAGACAGCATTGTATTGCAAGTATGATCCATGGTGGAGTATACATGTTTATATCAAACATATAAATATTGTTTTGGTGTTGCCTTTTATACATCTTTTATGTAAGTGATTTGTTGATACCATGTAAATAATTGAAAATACAGACCGCATCTGCCAAATATGTATGCATTTAAGCCTTATAGTCCCTTAATCATTGGAGTTGTACGCCGCACTTAGTGAAGAATTAAGTAGCTTTTTCTTTATTTGTCAAATATTCTTATTTATTATCTGTTGCATTTATTTTCTACTAGTAATATATTGACAGTCCAAATGTGTGGTTTGAAAAACTGAACAAAGCACCCTCTAGATATTGTCATTATTTATGTTAAAATATACTTATTCATTTTTTTTCTCAATGTTTGAAATGCTAGCGTGCTTAGTACAGTGGAACATCGTAAAACTAAGTTCTTGGGACCATAAAATTCATTTTATATCAGTGTTATTATATCATGCTAAAAATGCAAATAACTGTAAAGGTTTATGACGAGTAAAACCATATTTTTATATGAGGATTTTTGTTTTATTTGACCTCTTTATAGTGAGGGTCCACTGTACTGTATACTAGAAATCATTCCACACTTATTGAGCTCAATCTTAGCCAAAATTAATGCCTAGAAAACCTCCTAATTCAAGATGTGAAATATCGTATGATTTATTTTGTGAGCTGTGATTATTAAAAAAAATGCTTATTTGCACTTGCACAAAACAAAATACTCCGAATGCAGTTTGTGATTATTTTATATTTTATTAAGACTTTTCTTTTTGATAGCCATCTCTTTTGAAACAAGGATAATGACCTTGTTACATGAACAACTTCTTTCACCAGAGCTAGAGCCCCAGTCACATTGAAGCCCCCGTTGTGCACAATTCAACACAACTCTTTGTTCAGGTCACAGTTAACTGCCCCCAACAGAGAGTCATGTTGAATCATGTCTAGTCCAGGCTTCTATGTGACTGAGACTTGAGACCCCCAAAAAGGACCCCCCCCCCCAAAAAAAAAAACCATGATGGTGGACCAGACATTAACATTCCCCAAAGGAGCAGTACCTCTGTGTCACCACTGAGATACTGAAGGACAAAGAAATTAGACAAAATAAGCAGAGTTCAATTCAAGCCTTCACATCGGCAATAGCGTCATTGCTATGGTAACACCTGTCTTATATCTGCGCTACATATCTTTGCAGAACATTTTAAGAGTTGAAAATTTTTGTAGTGGTTTTATTTTTGTGAATTTTGCAGTCTAGGCCTTGCAAAAATTTCTACTTTTTATGATACACATTCATGTGTACAAATACTATAAAAAAGTGAAAATAACATGTCAAACTGGTCCGCAATCACGAAAATATATAGAACTTCACTAACAGTAACAGGTGAAGGGATTTTTTTTTGTGTGTGTGCTAGAACAGTAATGAAGTCTTGGTATGGATGGAAAGTTGTTAACTTTGTTTAATATTTCTTGTCCTTCAATTTTATAGTGTTCTTGACACATTACATTGTATCTACTTTTGCTCAAGAGTTGTATATAGCTAGATGCACACAAAGAGATTACCTTCCCTTTCATTCTGCAGAGAAATGTTAAACACCTGCCAGTGAATGTAAAGGGAAGCTTCTTTCTTTTGTGATTATGAAGAAGCTATTTTGAAGGCTTGAATGAAGTTGTTTACTTTTTCTCGGTCCTTTATCACTTCTGCTCACAGTGATGACTTCAATTTCCTTGTTATGGTCACACACACAAAGCGCTACAAATCTCCTATAATGTCTGTTATATTATTATGATATGTTAATCTAATACCATGATGACCAAATATGCATCTGATAAATTTTCTTTTAATTCTAGTTCAATTTGTTAAAAGAAGTAATGAAAAATCTTTTGAAGATTTTTAAATCTCTTGACAAAAATTCCTAGATAAAATGAAGTGATTGATTCAAGAAACTATAATTTTGACTGGGAGCCGATAGTTCAAACCTGCCATCGATTCATGGCACCCTGCTCATCACAAACGAGTTTCTGCATAAGTNTTTATACTTCGCAAAGTATTTAGTCTTCTTGGTTTTGCTTTTGGTGGAGGACTCCATAGTTCGACTTGTGTTGTTGTGTGTTCAATTGAAACCAAGGCGAAACGTTACGCCATCGTAAGTCAAAGTGCGAAAATGTCAGATCTCCACTGTCAATAGTTCCACAATTAACTCAGCTAGAAGTGCAGATGAAATGCGAACTCAAAAATGTTGAATCTCCACTTAAATAATCCCAGTTCGAAGGCCCTTGCAGAGTAAACAAACTCGCGGTGCATGGCATTGCGCTAGCTAGTGCTGCGCAACAGAGCGGACTTCGCTTCTTAGGCCACGGGGCAGCGCCGGGGCCGACGGCATGTACGTGCCTTAAGGTAGCCAAGCAGTGAAGTGCATCACACATGTTCCAGAACCGGAAAAAACTTGTTTGCTAAAAGTTAGACTCCCACACCAGTCGTTAATTGATATTATTTTCACTTAACATTGGAAATGAATGTACAAATTATGAAGGCAGTTACGAAGTGTATTATTATCATACCAATCGTTCTTAAAGTCTCTCCTAACTTGGTGAAACACTAACCAGATTTAATTGGCTGATATGAACATGTTCACTATGGGGAGGGGTGTGAAAAACATGAATCTTTGACTATGGACAAACCAGGGATAGACTTCCAAAAATCTTAACTCCTTAGAAGTAGGTAATCTGCTGACAGATTTGAAATTCTCATACAAAGGCATGAAGAACCAGAGGTCTTGATGAGGAATGTAATCATCTCTGCTAGATCTTGCAAAGTTGAAATGTTACGTATCGTTGCATAAAATGAGAGTCGAAAGTGTTTTCTTTTTCAAATCTGTTGATGGATATACCACTTCAAAGGAATAAAGTGTGTTGTTAGTCCATGAACCTGTAACATTAAAGATGCAATTTATCTTTTGATAAATTTTATTTGTAAGTCTATGGCAAAACATGTGCCACATAGATACAATCAATTTTCAATTAATCGTCTCTTTATCATGTTACAGGCCCCATGTCTAGAGAGTACACACGGTTTGATCTTTCGAAAGACCGCACTGTTCCCCTCTCCACCTCACTAAATAAATGATACACCATACAGAAAGCAATAAATGTTTTCAAGATGGCCCTCCAGATACAAAATGGAAGCAAATCAGTTCTACAATCTCTCCTGTCACCTTCTGCCCTTGCCGCCACGACCACCCTTACCGCCCCCTCGCCCAAATCCTCCCCTTCCACCCCTACCCCCTCCCCTGCCTCTACTACCCCCTCTCCCACCCCCACCTCCTCCTCCACGTCCCCCTTGTCGCTGGCCCCTGGGTCGACTCTGCTCTCTCTTCCGCCCTTTGATCTTCCTCTGCTTCAGAATGTCCTCCTTTCTTCTTACTTCATCCCTCTCACGACCTCTGTGCGACCCTTGACCTCTATCCGTGCTAGAGTCTTCTCGACGACCTCTCCTCTTGGTGCCAGAATGTTTTCCCCCTCGCCCGTTGCCATAGCGAACTCTATGCCCTGTGATGCTCCCTGTGTTTAAAAAAAAAGATGATCAGTAATGAGAAAATAGAGGACATAATTTAATAAAAATGGCATGGGTTTCTACAGAAGCAGAGCACAGTGTTCATTCTTTGACAACGGACTTCTGAAGAAGCTGAGATTATTAAAGGGTTGTGAACATGATCAGCTCTTCGCATGTCAAACTGTAGATCTCATTTAGGAATTCCAAAAACAAACTAATTTCAGAAACAAGAAAATTCACCTTATATTTAGCACAATCATTGAAAAGTAATAGAATAACCAGATAAGATGTAATTCAGAGTTCAAATTCATGGATGCTACCAAAGTCCTAAATACCGGCTTTGTGTGCTCTTCAGAGGGAGGACGGCAAAAGAGCCTTGGCCCGCACCCAAAGGGTTAAGCAGAAAGATGAATCACCCCCATCCAACAAAAGCATGTTAATTTGTGTATTTTACGACACGAAACTTTTAACCTTCCCTGATATTACATGCTAAAGGTCATTTAAATCACAAATACTATTCTAAAGATAGATATTTTCCGCATTTTTCCTCAATGATGTTAAAAGTGTAGAATAAGAAAGAACAGAGAGGCGGACAACCTTAAAGACATGCAGTTGGCACCATCAAACAGTGGCAATGGAATAGAAATAAATAAAAAGATGGATTTTAAATTTGTTTTTACCGTTGTTAGGGCGTTGCCCGCCACCGTCGCCATCCTCACCATCACTATCAGACTGGTCATGGCTGCGAGAATCTGCTTTACTCTTCTGTAACCATTCTTTGTATCTATTTACATTCAGGTCAAGGTTCAATCAAATCAAGTTGCATCAATGTTAAAATAAAAAATCGAAGAAAAGGAATTCAAAAGACACATGATGATTTACTTTGCACCACAAAAAGAACAATTGCTTGGTTGTTTTCTATTGACTAATCCTCTGACAAAAACTCAACTAGAACTTTAGTACTTTTAAAAGTATCTATCTATTAATTTATTTATTATTCATTTGTCATTTTACAAGAAAAGAACAATTATGTTGTTCACATATTACTAAATCATTTCTCATTTCTCATTCACACAGAGTAATCAGAGTAAATTCATAGACATATGAAACAGAATCTTATCAATCATTTTGAGATATTCTTTCAATTTTATTTGCCCTCTAAGGGTCATCTTCCACATAAAAAGTGTACAAGAAGAAAAAAAAAACAACTTTTAACCAACCTATCAATTTCTTTTTAAATAGAACTCATTGGACATGCATTTTTTCTGAGTAGTACACAAATTGATCATATATAAAAAGTGAAAATTCAATTCCATTAAAAAATGAATTAAAGAATCTCATGAAATAAGACCAATAAAGGGAAAGGGGAAAATTTAACACTCTACATGGATTTCCATTGAAATATCATACAATTTTTTTAACGTTTATGGTACTGATTAGTCATAAAGGATACATATTTTTCTTGTAGGATGCTGAGATGTACTTCCCGCTCTCCGTCATAATCTTCTTTGGTTTGCCGTCTTTCCCTCCTCCGTCTGATCCAACAAACTTCTTCTTTTTCCTTTCCCTGTTTGAGATGAAAAAAAGTAATATAAGAGTATACTAATTCATCTTTTTGTTATAATATCTTGCACATGTTACAGTTGTATCCTATCATACGAGCACTTAGATATATAAAGCTACCAGTATATGCAATGGGGAGAATTTTAATACCAGGTAGATTGGATACATAAGGATCCGTTGGCATTTGTGTCTCTGTGTGAAGTCCAAAACTGCTCCCACCATCTGCTGTTCCTGTTTCCATTGTTTTCTCTTTTTTTCATTTCTGTAAACCATCAATCTTTCCAGTTTTCTCATCTTTGTTTTTTGTTTTTTCATCATTGTATCCCAAAGACCTTGCACATCTATTTTTCTCCTCTCTTTTCATTTTCTTATTTTTATCTGTCCTTACCACTTTTTCCTCTGCTGTTGTTTCCTCATCTCTTTCGATTCATCTTGCGTAAAGTCCAGAACTGCCCCCGCTGCCTGCTGCTCAAAGTTGCTCTCAATACTCAAGCCTTCCTCAATCTGTTTATCCGGCGCGGTGTAGGATATGAACACGTTCTCGTCTCGGACAGCACTCTCAGTGAAAGGCAGAGACTTCTGTGATGCACCGTCCTTTTTCTTCTTTATAGTCTTCCCAGATGACCCAATCACGACTGTGAAAGCATTCTGTAATATACAGGAAAAAATTTAGAATGAGAAAATGTCCACCAGTACGACTAAAGAGGGAATAGCTCAAGAAAATATGAATTTTAAGATATGTATATTGTGATATTTTCAAAATTTCCTCCTCCTGTTGCTATATAACTTACAGATTAAAAGTGTCTATGAGAAAGGAAAAAGTAAAATCTTGGAGTAACATAATCACTACCCCCGTCTGCAACATCACTTCTTTAAAGCGGGCCTAGGAAGTCATGGCCGAGAGGTAGAATTCAGTTTTTCAAGAATTTTATGTGAGAAATTTCTTATGGTGATGCTCTCAAGCAAGCTATGATGAATGGGGGTACCTGTCAGGAAACACAAGCTCTGCTACTGTGAAAACTAGAGTATAAGTTATTATTATTATTTTTTTTTTTACAGTTGATAGGTACAAGAACAAGAAGAAATCGTTTGTGTCTAACTCAACAAAATCAAACCAACTGCACTATGCACGAGAATCAAAGTTCCCCGCCTTTCATACAAACCTCAGCATCTCCATCATCTTCTGTTGCCATGGCAACCCTTCTCGTTGCCTCCTCATCTTTACTTCTTTCTAGTAGCCTCTGCACATTCTTGCTAATCACGTTGTTGTGGAGTCTCCTCTTAGACTGCATGATACCATGGGCAACATTCTTGGCAGTTGAGTTGATCTCAAAGATTGTCTACAAGTGGTGAAAAAACATAAACCAAAAAAAATTGCATATTTGAATTAAACCCTTTTAAAAATCTTATTGGAATGATTGAATTCTGTGGTCCATCTAAGCAGGTGTTGCTATGAAGTTGAGATCAATTGCAACATGCCATTCAAAATCGTTGTTCCATGTATGCATTTTGTCAAAAGCATAGACAGTGCGCGAATTCACTACTGATGTTCAGTTGATTTACGATCAATTGCAACTGTAGCAAAACCCCCTTACCATTTTGAGATCTAAAATTATAATGGACACTTATGTTGATAATTCTGAAGAGACAATAATCATTACCTAATATCTAAATCTTCAAGTTAAAAGCACAGGTCTGTATTCATGCGCATGACATATTTCACAAAATTAAACAAATGCTTTTATAATATTTGGTGCATAATAAGCATGATGCTATAGTCATGTTTAAGAGCAATGTGAATATTCTATAGAATTTCTATTTTGTTGTCCATGGGGGTGTTGAAATATATATAAGTTACTAAACGTCGCAGATGTAGACAAATAAATAGATTCTTAGTAGAGTAAATCCTTGAATAGAAAAAGATTTAGGAAAAAAAACTTACTGAGCGTGATTTATAACTCTTGATCTCATCAACGAGTTGCACACTTTTGCTCTCCTGATCGCTATCCTGTATTCCTGTCAAAGAGACATTACATCACTGTTATTCAAAGACCAATAGACATTACATGACAAAATGAAAGCATATAGGCAGATATCCTAACATTGTAAGGAAGAATTGTGATTTTCTTACTCTTCTTAACTCATGATTAATAGACTTTCAAAACACAGTCATGTGTGGTTAAATTTCTTCCATCTTTAGATAAGTATTAATCCCCAATTTCAATCTACATGTATAATGTTTAGAGGTCAATTGCTTGCTAAAAAAAATAAGAAAGGTCTACTGAGGTAATAGTAAACATTGAATGAATCATTTTGATAAAAGGTCTTAAATATATCCAAATCATTGAAGCAAAATTGATAATAATAATAATAATAATTACAAAACTTGTACAGCACTTTATACTAACATTTCAAAGTACCTTTGCTATTGTTGAACAAAAGCATTATCAAGTCACAATAAATCTTTTAAAAAGGAGTCCATCTCATTTGACTTCCATGACCTTTAGTACTTCTTCATGGTGTTTAGAACAGGTTTAAAAAAAAAAACCACTTGCTTACCATAAATAGGATGATAGGCAATCTTGATAGCATCTATCTCCTTTGACCTCTTGACACTGGCCGGAGAGGGCAAAGGTCGTGACCTGAGGTAGTTCTTCATGGCATTGAGAGCAGGTCTTTTCAGACTGGTCAGATCAGAGCTCATCTTATGGTAGGTCCTGAGAAGACTTTCCTCGTCGTCCACGACTGATTGGGGTACTCTGCCAAGCTTCCCCTCCATATCTGAAACGGGATGTAAACTCGAGGTTAGTTGCATGGTGATTTAAAAGAATCATTTAATCTATCTATGATACCTATATTTTTCCTCAATCATGATGATGATGATGGCCTCTTGTATAGCTCCGGTATCCGCCACAGCTGGGCGCTCATGGCGCTTGATTACTCAAAAATGAATGTCTCACAGATTTCAATGTCCTAATTAGTGCTATGGTTTATCTTTCAGTCCAAGAACTCCCAGTGATGGTACACTTTGGTTATTCTTCTAACGACAGGGTAGTGGGGAACAGATAGGTCTTTAGGTAGGACTCAAAGGTTGACTGCGTCTCTGCTCTCCTAATGAAGTGGGGAAGGCTATTCCACAGTTTTGGCCCACAGATGTAGAAGGCTCTATCACCCCAGGTTGTACGGCTGGGCGATTCCGACAGCAATGCTTGGTCTGCCGATCTGAGACTGCGGGTTGGCTTGTGCTGAGAAATGAGCTCTGATATGTAGGATGGAGATTTGTCATTCAGTGCTTTATAGACCAGGACTCCAAGTTTGTAGGCGATTCTCTGGTTTATTGGTAGCCAATGTAGATCATGAAGAATTGGGGTTATGTGTGCATTTTTTGATGTCTTGCTGTTTTCAATCAAATATCACTTATATTGATCTTGAAGATTATGATGATGTGAAGCACGAAGTGTTGTTTGCCTGTAGTATTATCATCACACATATTCAAATTACTTTTTCTATCACAATCATTAGTTTCATCAGAATCATGATCAATCTTATCAATTATATTATTATGTTCATCCTTCATCCCTTATCATCATTACTACAACTTTCGTCATTTTTATAATCATCATCATCATCATCATCAACACCACCACAATCATCATCATCATTATCATCATCATCGTCATCGTCATTGTCGTCGTCATCGTCATCATCATCATCATCATCATTATCAACATCATCATCACCATCCTCCTGATCCCAACACCTATAAACACCATCACAACTACTGCCATCATCATCCTCATCCTCATCCTCATCCTCATCTTCATCATCATCTTCATCATCATCATCATCATCATCATCATCATCATCATCATCATCATCATCATAATCACCACCACCATTACTATTATCACCATCATTATCATTATCATCATCAGCAGCAGCAGTATTACTATAGCCCTTTTCCTCTACTATAAAACAAGACATACCTTCAACTGATGCATTGTCCCCATGCTTGTAGAAAGCAACATCCTTGCCGAGGAATAGGTGAAGGTCGATCAGATATGAGAGTTCATCGGGTGCAATAATGGAGTACGCCGTACCAGTCCTGCCTGCCCTAGCAACACGACCTGTAGATGGAAGAAAAGGGTTTTTGATAAAAAAAGGTCATGAGTACCAATCACAGGTACAGTGGTAATTTCCTTCAAGAAAAAAAAATTCAAATTTCTACTGCACTCTACCCAGGTGTGCTTGGGGATCAGTTTGGCAGTGACCACATAGCAGTAAATTGAGCTTATTGTGCGCCTAGAAGCCTCCTGGAAGAGTGCTCCAAATGGAGTGGAAAATGTGCATTCTTTCTATGGATGAATGCCTGAATACAATGACCCGGATTAATAAAACAAATTTATTATTGTTATCATTGTCAAAATGGTTATCATTATTATCAATACAGAAAACTCTGTGGAATTTTTTTTGAACGAATCATATAAAACATGTTTTATTTACCTTTTTTAGCGTCAAATTTCTCCCTAGTTGAACAGATTTTTGTGGTCTAAAGAGATTTGACTGAGGCAGAGTTACCTGAATTAATTAATATCATTAGCAGGATTGTGTACTCCGTAATTTTTCAACGAAGACTTTAATTCAAAACAAAACGAACAAAACGTACAAAGCCTCTTCAGAGGAACATCTATATCATTCTATTGTCCAAGTTATCATCATCAGCACTATTATCACTATCATCATCATCATTATTAAAAGAATACTACAAATACATACCAACTCTGTGCACAAAGAGCTTCGGTTTGCCCGGGAAGTGGAAATTGATGACTACATCGAGCATGGGAATGTCTATACCCCTAGCAGCAATGTCTGTAACTAGGAGGATGTGTGTCTTCTTGTGCGTAAACTTGGCAACGTTGATCTTTCGGGCAGCCTGATCCAAGGCACTGTAGATGTAAGTGCAACTGATGCTTGCCTGCTCTAGCAACTGACGAGACAAACAAACATGTAATATCACTCGAGATAAAAGCAGTGATCTTTGCATAGGGTGAACTCTCGCAAGTTAAAAGTCTATGGGGGTGTTGTTAAAAATCAACTGCAAATCATCTGCAGCTTTGCAAATACTAACGTGCATTTTCATTCGCGCACCGTATGCACATTTAACAAGCGCATATGAAATAATGATTTTGCATGTTCCGATCAACTGCAACTTGCGATCAATTGCAACTTTTGAACAACACCCCCTGAGTCCCCATCACTGTATATTCTATCGTATATTCTATCTATATCCTAATTCCCATCAGACATCGGCCTTCTGGCATAACAAAATGCCTTGCTATGTTATACTATGGGACTATAAAAGTTACTGCAATTCTGGAATGCAGGATGTACGATGTCGGTCACAGCCATTAGGCAAAACAAATTGTTTGGATGCCCTCAACTGCAATTTTTGAAAAATGTTGTTGAATGGTCAGTAAAAGATTTTTTTTTATTGATTTAAATTTTTTTTCAAACACAATTAACTTACAAAATATGACATGGAAGGGAGTAAAAAGTCAAAGATCAACTGAGAATAGCTTTGTATGCTACATGTTTATTTATTACTTTGCTTTGATTTTTCAATTTGAGTAGAAATTAAAAAAAATCAGGTTGAGCCATTCTGGCCTTATGGAATAGATGATCATCTCCAAAATCATTTTGAAGTATATCATATGACAGAAAATGCTGAGCGCTACAAAGTGATGTAAATAAGGCCATTCTGGCATAAGGCCAACAAAATTATTGAGACCTCAAGATCCATACCTCTCTGACATAGTCCACATGATGTCTGGTGGCTAAGAAAACAACAGTCAACTCTCCAGGTTTGATAACATTCCGGAGCAGATGCAAAAGGACTGCTGTCTTGTCATGGTCTCGAGTCAACAGGAAGATATTCTTTAAATAAAAAAATCACATAAATGCTCATAAATGATCATAGAAATAGAAGAACTATCTATTTATTTTTCAATGAAAAATATGTTTTGTAACTTCAGAAGTGATATTACCATACTATACTACACCTGGCAGGAATATATTCATTGGAATGCTTGAATGCCTGAATGGCTTGCTCAGCAGTTATTGCCAGGGTAATAATATTGTACCTCGTGATTGCACTATATAAATGAACTTATTATCATTATCATTATTATACTTTGATTCTAACCAGGATGGGTCTTTTAGCTATTCTATGCATCGAGGAGAATGGGGAGATAGATTTCATCCAACTGAGGTATCGTTTTAAATTGCAGTTGATTTGAGAGCACTGCTGGGGTATTATAACAGAAATAATGTTAAGTGGTCTCAGGCAGTTCAGTTGTTTGATGACTTAAGCTGATTTGAAAGCAAATATGAAGTTGCAATGTACCTTTAGCTGGTCACTAATCTTTGCTTCCACATCCAATCTGACAAGGNGTCTTCTTGTGCGTAAACTTGGCAACGTTGATCTTTCGGGCAGCCTGATCCAAGGCACTGTAGATGTACGTGCAACTGATGCTTGCCTGCTCTAGCAACTGACAAAACAAACATACATACAATGTCACTCGAGATAAATAGCGTGATCTTTGCATAAGGTGAACTCTAACAAGTAAAAAGGTCTAATAAAGTCCCCTTCACTGTAAATTTTATTGACTGTTTTCCACTGTTCCTCTTGTTCACCTTGTTCACCAAATCTGAGCTATTCTTTAAGTCCCAACAGACATTGGCCTTCTGGCATAACAAAATTCCTTGTAATGTTATGCTGTAGAGTTACTGCAATTCTGGAATTTTGGATGAAGAGTGATTTGGGTTACAGCTCTAAGGGGGTGTTGCTCAAAATCAACTGCAACTTTGCACGCAGTAACGCGGATTTTCATTCGTGCACGGTATGCACATTTAACAAGACGCGTGTGAAACAATGATTTTGATTGGCGCGTTCCGATCAATTGCAACTTTTTAGCAACACCCTCTAAGGCAAACAAAAATTGTTTCAATGCCCTCAAAAGCTATTTTTGGAACATGACGTAGGTCGGTCAGAAAAAGCTTTCTTTTATTGACTAAATATTTTTCAAACAAAAGTCACACATTACTTCAGAAAATATGACTTGGAAGAAAGTCAAAAGCCACAGATCACCTGAATATGACTTTTCATCTTTTATTCATTATTTTGCATTGATTTTTCAATTTGAAAGTAGAAAGACAAAAAAAAGTTCAGGTGAGGTCATTTTGGCCTTATGTAACATATTGACAATTGACACACAAGTATTTCATCAATTTGGTGTGACGTCACAATCAACATGTCAAATCCTTGCAAGTGGCAATGTGACTTATTCACAACTGTGTGTGACTGGCAATCTCACCAGATTTAAGACGTCACAACTCATCTCACTCTATTATAGTAACTTTTCTGGTATGAGGCTAACAAAATTATTGTGACCCGAGGCTCCATACCTCTCTGACATAGTCCACATGATGTCTGGTTGCTAAGAAAACAACGGTCAGCTCCCCAGGTTTGATAACATTCCGGAGCAGATGCAAAAGAACTGCCGTCTTGTCATGGTCTCGTGTCAACAGGAAGATGTTCTATAGCAAAAAATCACACAAATTGTTGTAGTAATTCTTAGAATATGCATGTAACTCCTCAGGTTTGATCATTAAACCAGAGTAGTGAAACAAAACCACTATCTACTTATTTTTTCAACGATAAATATGTTTCATGACTTCAGAAGGGATATCACCATACTATAATTTAAAGGAGGACTCCGGACCAAGAATTTCTTGCTCTCATTCAAAGCGCAAATATCAGACAAACAGATGAAAAAAAGTTTGAGCGAAAACGGACAACAAATAAAAAAGTTATGAATATTTGAAAAATATCTTAAGATTTTCAAAATAGTTATATTTNGCAAACTCCACCAGACTCTTGGGGAGGGTGGCGGAGAAGAGAAGGGTCTGACGGTTGTCTGGGAGTCGCGACAATATCTCATTTAGTTGCTCGGCAAAACCCATCTCAAACAATCTGGATGGGGAATAATAAAATAAAACAAAGATATTCAGTTTACAATCATATAACGAAATGAAATAGTCTACATGCTAGCAAACTAAATGGAGTGTTGTAAACTAAAAGACCATGGTCTGGCGGAAGTCTGATAGCAAATATTAGCTCTCATTTACTTGCTCAGCAAAAGCTGCTGTGCCAAAAATTTCAAAACTTGTAGACGAGGAATAATAATATGAAACCAAGATATTCTGTCTACAATTCTCCTCAACAATATCCATGTACTAAAACTTTCATATCAACCCATTCATGCAAAAAAAAAATACGTCAGTGTCTCTTTTTGGGTGTTTCTAATAATCATCAAATTATTAAAAGTGGTATTTCTATAAACATAAAGTGTAAAAGCTTATTATCAATGACAGACATGAGAGCTAGGTAAGTCTTGTAAAGTTTAGAAGATAAAAATCCTACACACATGAGATAAAACATCTGTAGGAGTTTTTACACATGCATTTTTGCTTACAATTCTCTCTTACTTAACAAGAAAAAAAGCGTGATTGAAACACGTTTCACAGATCTGAATAATTTTGACAGCTGTAACCCACCTGTCAGCCTCATCAAAGACGACATATTCCACCTGCATTAGCTTGAGGTCCATCTCAACAAGCACGTGAAGAAGACGACCGGGCGTAGCGATCAAAATGTCTGGATTCTCATGGAGGGCAGCAAACTGGTCATCCATGCGGTCGCCTCCAAGGATCACCTCTGACCTCAGGTCCATGTAACGAGCAAGCTGAAAGAAAAGCGATAAACTTAATGGAGTTCCTCAAGGAATAGTGCTTGGTCCCTAATGATTTTTTTAATTGAGATGTCTGGATTCTAATAGAAGGCACCAAACTGGTCATCCATTCGGTTATATCTCCCAGTATCACATCTGACCCCTGGTTCATGTAATAGTCATTGATAGTTGTTAGTAAATTTCCCAAGCTAAATTATGCTTGATGACTTTCCAATATCCAAGTGTGGTGAATGTGTAATGGCAGGCTTCCCATTATTTGAGGAGAACAAAAATTTGCTGATTTACCCTGAATTTTCAAATCCCAGGATAACTATATCAACCCGATTTACTCATCTTAACCTATTTTGACGCATTCTCAAATTTGTTGATGTCAGGGTTCCCACTATTTGTGAACAAATTCTATGATCTTCCGCTGATTTGAGCTATTTTTTTTAATACCCTGACTTTTCCCCGATTGAAAAAAAAGTCAAACTCATATTCCGGATTTCCAGGCAGAGCGGGAACCCCGAGTGGCATCGTCATGTTCTGAATTATTACGGATGCTCACAGATTTTGATACCGCACCTCTGTTCCACCTTTATGTTGGGATGTATTAAATGGAACTATTTGTTCTATTTACCTCCTTGGTGAACTTGAGTGTTTGAAGTGCGAGCTCCCTTGTTGGCGACAGGATGAGCGCTCTAGCGCCAGACTGGGCCGACCTTCGCTGCAGTCGCTCTAACATGGGAAGGAGAAAGGCTGCTGTTTTACCGCTCCCCGTACGTGCCATCCCTACCACGTCTTGGCCTTCCATGATAATAGGTATGCACTGCAACAAAAAGTAATATAATGAAAACATTTTACACATGGGAAATAACACAGTGAGTGACAGGACGAGAGCTCTAGCACCAGACTGGGCCGATCGTCTCTGCAGGCGCTCTAACATGGGAAGGAGAAAGGCTGCAGTTTTACCACTCCCGGTGCGTGCCATCCCAACCACATCTTGGTTCTCCATGACAATAGGTATGCATTGCAAACAGCCAGTTAAATGAAGAAAACTAGAGCTTGAATTGTGTAGCAAACATCAAAAAAGATTTGCGGTTGCACCATGTGTCGTAGGGTTATCTTTAAAGAAATAGTCCTGAAAAGGAATGAGCAAAAGCTTGAAAAAGATTTTTTTTAAACCCATATGATGGCATTCGAAGTAGATTCAAGTAACTCGTCTTCTGACTTGAAGACCCAGTCACATAGGAGCCAGGAAGCAACACAATTGAACACGACTCTCTGTTCAGTTCACAGATAGCTGCCTGCAAACCAAAAGTTGTGTTGAATCGTGTTGCTTCCGGGGTCCTATGTGACTGGGGCGCAATTAAACCTTAAAGGAATATTGTCACTAAACTCGTCAAGTTAAAGAATACCTATTGTAAAAGTAAAAGGGGTTAAAATAGTATAATTTTTTAAAGTGTAGCTAAAAAATCATTACTTTTTTCCTGAATAAGAGCAGGAGTCTCGTCTATTCCCATATTTCTATCTAAACTCAGCTAAACTAAAATAAGTTGAGCTATTACATACATTTCTCTACACAGGAATAGGAATGATCTACCCCTTTTCTTTCATCTTTCTGCCAAAACTCCTAGAAGTTGAGCTTATAATAAAGAACTTACTTTTCTCTGGATAGGTGTAGGAATCTTGTATCCCTTTTTCATGATACCTTTGAACACANAAGGCAATTAGGCCTGTGAGGGGGTTGATTGCAAGGTGTATTGGTCAATGAGATGTTTTTTAAGTTTAATTTTAAAGGTGTTTAGGCTTAGGGATTGCTTTATTTCATTTTTAATGGAATTCCAGAGTTTTGGGCCCTTAAAGACAAATGTATTTTGTGTTTAAGGGCCCAAAACTCTGGAATTTTTGCGCTTTCAATAAAACCAAGTTATTTTTGGCCTGGAGTAACCGTTTAATTCTTACCAGGACAGGTTTTTCTTTTAGCTACGGTATAAATGGGGGAGATTAGGATGACAGAATTCACTGACTTGAGGTATTGTTTGTAAATTGTACTCCCCATGGATGTCATCTGCCAAATTCCAAAGCCATAGGGGGTGTTGTTCAAAGTCAACTGCAGATTAACTGCAACTTTGCAAATTGTAACGCGCATTCCTATAGGTGCACTGTTCGCGCATTAACAACTGCAACTTGCGACCAATTGCAACTGTCAAACAACACCCCCTTAATCAATTAAATTAAGTCTTTGGTAAGTTATGAGTAAATACAATTTTTGTTCAATATAAATCATGATAATAAAAGCTCCAAATGTGAGGTATTTGTAAAGGTAAATGATCTTCCTTCAAGGAACAATTTTAGGTTTAACATTGAGAAATAACGTTGAGTGGTTTTAGGCAGTTCAGTTGTTTGATGACTTAAAGCTGGTTTGAATATGAATAAGAATGTACAATGTACCTTTAGCTGGTCACTAATCTTTGCTTCCACATCCAATCTGACAAGGACAGGTTCACTCAGGCCAGCGCTAGCAAACTCCACCAGACTCTTGGGGAGGGTGGCGGAGAAGAGAAGGGTCTGACGGTTGTCTGGGAGTCGCGACAATATCTCATTTAGTTGCTCGGCAAAACCCATCTCAAACAATCTAGATGAGGAATAATAAAACAAAACATGTCAAACAAAAATATTCAGATTACAATTGAATAATGAAATAATATTGTCTACATGTAAACAAACTAACAGATTATTATAAACGAAAAGAACATGATTAAATGATTGTTTGGCAATCAATCTATCTCATGAACTTGCCCAGCAAAACCTGCTCAGCAAAAACTCACTAATAATCTAGATACGGATAATAAATTAAAAAAAAAAGATACAGATTTCCTCAATGACATTCATGAAAAACTTTCAAAGTAACCTTTTCACATGACAAAACAAATGTGGGTGTCTCTTTTTGGGGTGTCTTTTACAAAGTCTTTTACAAAGTTGCAATGCTTATCATCCATGACTAACATCAGAGCTATGTTTAGTCTTGTTAAGTTTGGAAAATGAAAATCTTTCAGAGTTCTTTTGTTTCGCACATGAGATAAAAAAAGTCTCTAGGAGACTTGAGTATATGGAAGGTAATAAACCAAGGCATTTATGCCTACAATTCTCTCTTATTTAACAAGAACAAAGCATGATGGAAACTAGATGAATCCTCGACCGCGCACGGTCGAAATTTATGCCTCCGCCATCACGCAATCAGAAAGATATGTACGGCTTGTTCCATGCCATCAGAAATCAAAAACATTTTACAAATTTTGGGCACTG
>BQKZ01002158.1:63205-75628 GCA_036244855.1 Temnopleurus reevesii
AAATATACACCCCTCTCATTTTTGCCGTTCAAAATATTTGGGTCCCTTCTCTGCATCCCATTTACTTTACACGCGGTTGGAGATTTTCAGGAAAAAGTCTTGATTTCACCGAGCGCGCGAGTTACATCGCGTATGTCAATAAGGCGCAGATGAGGAACCTGGTGCAGAGGAGGAATCCCCTACCATACTACCATACCTAGTAGTAGTACGAGCAAAATAGTTTTGGCCTCAGATAGCCTTCAATTTTCTTCTTTTCATCTTACAGAGATTCACCAGGATGTAGCATAATTGCGCTGTGACTCATTTACTCTGTACATCATTCTACATCTCGTACCACAACATCAAGAGGAATTTCAAGCAGCCTCATCCAGCCTCCACCCAGATGATATTGTTTGTTGCTCCCCCAAGAAGTAGAGCTCACTCATGCCTCCCGCAGAGAACATGGGCACTGCCGAGGAGCAGCCAAACACACCACCGCAGATGCTGCGACCTTTTAGCCTTGCAGCTATTGCCGCTTCCGTATCGCCCTCGACCATACCCACAATGCCAAGCTTGTCGAACGCAGAGGGTCAATCATCGCCGTCGTCTCTCTCGTTGGAGCTCGCATCAGGAACGATCATCCACAGACCTGATTGGGTGGAGTATTTATCAGGAGGAGGGGCGGCTTTCATCAACATCATTATGACTTTTCCTTTGAACAAGGTGAGAATTTACAGGTGATGTTTATAAGTGTTTTAATGGCCAAAGCATTTATAAAGAGGGTAACCTTTTCAGAATACATAATAAGATGGAAATAGCAGTGTCAAATATCAAACACAGCTGAATCAATTGTTTTTTTTTTAATATAGAGTGTGAGTTAATTGAAGGCAATTGAAGGTCAAGCTATGGATGCTCTACCATGTGGCCCCAGTACCCTTCTCACTTGCCTTGGAGATTGGTTGTACCCTTTTTCAAGTTTTCCCTTTAAAATAATCAAATTTTAGGCCTGCTCAGGAGATAAAGTTGGATAACAATAGCCCTGTGCTCAACTGTTCACTTTGAGAGTGTAAGCACTGAATTTACATGAAAATGTATCTCATCTGTATTTCAGAATGGCTTTCAATTTTTTTTGGATGTCCAAAATTAAATTGTGTAAAGGGTTAGACTAATAATGTGTTTTAAACCAAGTCATGCCAATGTTTATTTCCTGCATTATGATCTTGTAAACATTTGCAACTATGTGAAATCAAAGCATATTTGTTAGGCCAAGGTCATAAATGTTTGGCCTGGCTGTTCATAAACAATCTTAGGCAATAATAGAAGATGCCTACTGGAATAGAAAGCAGTTGAATAGTACAAGTCCTTCATGTCTTTTGGGATGTTGCTAATGAAAATGCTGATGAAAATGAATAATTTCAACGCAAATTAATTTCATGTGTTTTGCTAACACAACAACTTCTTTTCATGTTAATTTCATGAATTACTAAGTCAGAAAATGAAATAAAGTAACTCTCATCCTCTTTTGTTTCAGGTGCTATTTCGCCAACAACTGCATGGCATCCGTGCCAAAAAAGCCCTACGCCAAATCAGTAAAGAGGGACTGCATAATATCTACCGTGGTGTGCTGCCCCCGCTGCTGCAGAAGACTTGCTCAGTATCCCTCATGTTCGGAGCCTATGAACACTTCAGTCGGATTTTCAGGAGCGAGTTTCCCAACCTGAGCCCAATAGTGGTTCTTTGCCTCGCCGGTCTACTCTCAGGTAAATGATAAATGCGGAGGTGCCAACTAATAGCATTTATTTCCCCACTGTGTAATATAAGGGGTACCAAAGTCAAAACTAACTAAATGTCCAAAAAATTCAATATGCCTCCACCTGTCTTCTGTATAACTTATGCATTATCTCCTAAAATAGCATGATGAAGAACCTTTATTTCAACAGATGTGTTGTTTTTGTTTGCCAGAAGCAAAATATAATCTTGAGTCTTGAGTCAGACCTTGAAATAGTTTTGTCAGTGATTCAGCGGATTGTAAAAGGATTTCTAAAGAAAAGGATATGATGCTTTATGGTATTGTATTCTGAATTAATACATCTTATTAATCCCATATTTAGAAAATAGGGGTAACAAAAATGAATGCATCCTTAGGTAGCCATGTGTATAAATGGCTGATAACTGCTAATCCATCACAGTCTCTGGCAATTGTCCCAACAAGCATCAAATGCATTAGAACAGAGCAATCAGTACATGTAAAGCAATGATCCTACATTCCTGATTTACTTAAAGGGGAACTACACTCAGACATTAAATTGCTATCATTAAATGAAGAAAAATAAGATAAAACAGCTGTGAAAATTTGAGCAAAATCGGATAATCCATTCAAAAGTTATGAATTTTCAAAGTTTTGATTTACACCCCTCATGGGCTCTGTAAATTGGCAAACGTACATGCACAAAATGGCTGCCAACATGGAGAACTCTCAATTCACTTTGTACACAAAATTTCACATTTTCCCCTTTTTCCAGAAAAGTTGACAAAATTTTGTTTTTTTGTTTAAATATATTATAGCCACCAATTCTGCAATCATTCCAGAAATAACGGTGTTGATTCCTCACTTGAAATATGATTTTGATCCATTTTCAATAAATTTATATACAAAGTGAATGAGGAATTCTCCATGAATGACATCACAGATTATGCTAATTAGATACGTTGCCAATTTAAGGATGCCCAGCACAGGTGGAAATGATAATTTTGAAAATTCCTAACTTTTGAACGGATTATCCGATCTTGCTCAAATTTTCACAGTTTGTTCATCTGATTTTTCTTCATTTACTGACCTTACATTATTTTCTGGGTGTAATTCCCCTTTAAATCACAAATATGAAATATAACCCTAAAGGGTATCTGAGCCCCCCCAAATAAGCAAAGCACAAAGCAGAATCAGTTCAGAGAAGTGCCGCCCGGTACGTAACAGGGGACTACTCGAAACGCAGCAGTGTGACCTCGATGTTAGATGAGCTAAAATGGAAGTCTCTTGAACAACGTCGAACAATAGCCAAGATGACGATGATGTACAAGATTAAACATCAACTGGTAGACATTCCAACTAATCAGCTAATACCAGTCACATCAGCGACTAGAGGTCACAGTCAGCGATTTGTCATCCCCATGGCAAGAACATCCCTACTCAGGGATTCCTTTTTCCCGAACACCATAAGTTCAAATCGTGTTAGCAAGAAATACAACCAACCGATGTTGTGCGACAATACTCCAATGAGGTTCTGCACACTAAAGGAAGAAGGAAGAAGAAGAAGAAGAAAATAACCTTTGGTTAATTTTATGCACTCAGGCAATGCACACATAATATCTATTCTCACCTCAGATACCCTTTGATGAGATGGTGTGTCAATAAACTAGAGGAACATTGTCAGAAGATTTCCCTTTGTGATATGCTTTTTGTAATCCATTTATATACATGTATGTCACGATTCAATCATTTGTTTTCACTTCACATCCCCAGGTTCCTGCGAAGCAGCTCTTGCTCCATTTGAGCGTGTGCAGACGCTACTTCAGGATCACAGAAACGCAAACAAATTCAAGAACACTCCTCAAGCTCTCAGGACAGTTTATTCTCTTGGAATACGTGAATGTTACCGCGGACTTACGGCAGTGCTCCTACGCAACGGTCCGAGCAACGTCGTCTTCTTCAGCTTACGAGGGAAGCTGCGATCTGCGCTTCCGGACCCTAAGACTGACACGCACAGAGTTGTGAACGATTTTATCAGCGGCGCCATTCTCGGCGCCATTCTCAGTACGGCGTGGTTTCCCGTCAATGTAGTCAAGACGAGAATGCAGTCCAAAGTTGGGGGTGAGTTCCGCTCGTTCGTCTACACGTTTCGCAAGATTTACCACGAGCGAGGCTGACGTATGAGGGCCATGTTTTTCGGTGTCCAACTCAATTTCACGCGAGCCCTGATATCGTGGGGTATTATTAACGCTTCTTACGAGATTTTGAAATCATCGTTTCAAGGATGGAGTTCATGATACATCATCACTAGGAGTTGTTTTTCTATGAAAGGCATTATCAATTTTATCATCTCAGATTTAAAAGAATTATTATTATTTGAGATATCTGTAATTTCATTTTTGTGAATGTTATTTCAGAGGTGCCAACTGTTTTGGAATATTCATGAGATGTGCTTTATGCAAATTTGACATTTACTTTCATGACTTAATGACTGAGTGAAAAAACATTTTGTTTATTTTCATTAAGGTTTCTTATGTCAACCTTTCCGGGTAATGCATAAAGTGAGTCATGTCATGAAAGTGTAATTCAAAAAGAAATATTAATTACTAAACAATTACAAACAAATTTTCATAATAACTTTGTGAATAGAAATAAATCTACAACAAAGTTATTGGGCTTTAATTGTTAAGTACTTCTTTAGATGTATAGTTTCTTTTATCTGACTTGCATAGAATTTACATAAAATAATTGTCATATGTATAATCTGTAACAATAGGCACCTCTCCATTTTGATTTTGGAATCCGCATAAATCTGTAATACCAATAAAAAAAATACTGTGTTCCTCAATGCTGCAATAAGTAATGCTATACTATAATTAATGTTTGGTACCACCTCATAAAGCCTGCCTTGGTTATCAAATCACTATTTCAACACTGCACAGTTGTTACTGGCCTATATAAAATCATCTCAACCCTTGTGATTTATGTCAAAGTAAAACATGACTCTATGTTGATATCATATCATGGAAACTTTTGTGCATCACAAAATGAATCATAAATTATTCAATTCAATGCATTGTGAGAGAGAAATTGTTTTATACATGTGCAATGTATTCAGCTTGGGCTAATTTGTGCATATAAGCTTCTTCTCTTGGTAGAAAATGATCATTTTGTTCAATTCTATTATTAGTTTTGTACTTTATTATGTGAATGAAGAACAGTTGTGATTGTAGTATTTTCTTGCCGTGATTATGAACAAGACTGTAGATGCATTGCAGAGAATTATAATATCCAATTCATTATTCTCTTTCGAAGTTTTGAATTATAATATATTGATAAGAGATGAAAGTAAGAGGTCGATTTCTGATTTTTAACGTCATCTTTCTAGTGGCACGGCTAGTACATTAACTTTGAAACAACACTGTATATTTGATACGGGAAAGCTTAAACTCTGCATGCATTCTGGAGTGAATTTTGTTGATTTCTTGTCTACTGTTCTTTTAAAAGGAACCAAATTTGAAATTATGTGTACAAGGTGAATGAAGCCATTTAAAAGGTGTAAATCAGATCATCTAAATTTGTTCAAATTTTCAGTTTGATCATGATAATAATAATAATAATAATATTTCTGGACAACTGAATGAAATGCAATCACTTTGATTTCATAATACTTTCCATCAAATACGCCTAATATGTATTCAAATTTATGTGTTTTTCAGTATTTTTAGGCATCATGCAGTACTGCAAATGAATGCATTGTGAATATTTCCTATTTTTTAATCCTATACATACAGTCAGACACAGTGATAAGTTTGTTCTATAGTCGGGAGAAAAGTAGTCCTAGCTTTGCGTTATACATGCTGCATGCTGCTTTTGCTGTATATTAGGTTATGAGCTCTTGCAAAATTTGCCAGACCATTTTCTCAGTGAAGGACTCGTAGAGTTTTTTTTTATTGGTCTGTCATGATTTTGAATGAAAGCAAATTATGAGAAACATAGTTTAACATTTGCTTGGATAGAATGATTTCATATCATCCACAGGAAAATGGAGAAACTAATTATAGTCACACCTCTCATATCAGACATTTGCCTATAGTGGCCAATAAATTGAATCCCTCCAGACCAAAATTTATTTATAGAACCTGTCCATAGAGGTCACCTGTCTACAGTGGTCACTTTTTCTGTTTCCGTTGGGTGGTCAGGAGGCCATTTCATGAAACTTTGTCAGCATTAGAATTAGTCAGCGAGGACAAATCTCGTGAAATCCTTGATTCTGATTGGCTTAAAACCACTGCCGCTGACTGTTGTTATAGCAACTGTCGGAAAATTTGCGCTTGTCGCACTGACTAATTTTCATGAAATGGCCTCCAGTTTCATTGTAAAAATTTGTTAAGGAGTTTGACCCTTTACCTAGAAATTCATCACAGAGCCTTAATTAAAGTATAATTTTCTTGAAAAATATATATGAAGAGATTGGCTTTTGTCCTAGATTTCCACTCAACTACGTCTAAATACATCTAGCGCAATGTTACCTTGTCAGAACCATGCTGCAACTGTGTATTCCTGAAATGTCTTATCAATATCATGCTATATGTTTTCAAAATAATAGTATACATTAGTCTTGGTTAACTAAAGTGTATCACAATGAAACATTGAATAGATCTGGTTAACCTTTTCAGGACGATTGGAAACATTTTTGTGTGTGCGATTTGGTGCATTGTAAGTTTGATTCAAAGCTCTACAAATGTACCAGATCCACAAGCAGGGAGTGGAAAAATCATCACAAAACTTGGCAAATGTGACTTGTAGTTTGACATTTTTTAACACATCATGAATGTTCAGAGAGCAAAATCCATCATTTGCTGTCATAATACATGTATAGCATTTAAACACGCCATCTCTCTAGTGACCTATTCAGAGGTGCGAGACAAATTATCTAATATTATTACCCAGCCATAGCATAGCTGCCAATTAGGCAATTTTGCATTTAAAGGAATAAATTCCTGCCAGTACTCATTCACCTCACCTGGGTTGAGTGCATCACAATGTATTTTTACTTTCAAACATGGGTAATTTTCTTTCCAAAGCAGTATTATCATGGTGGTGATTATTAAGATGCAAGTACATTGTAGCATCATTGTATGGTCACATCACAGGGCATATATCAGGATTGCTTCCCAACTCCTCCACTTACGAGGGTCTGGGAGAGGGGGGGGGGGGGGCACATGTATGTCCCACTTTTCTGTGATAAGGGTGCCTTTTAGCTGATTATTCTGTAGAAATTTTCTCTGAAAGGCAGAATAGAGGCTTGCTATTTTTAAATCCTCGTTACCGTCGAAGGAAGATAAAATGGGGGGGGGGGCCCCCTTTTTTTTCCTGTATGTTTCTTCCTTATGTTTCCTCTTCTGGCATGAGGGTGGGACAAAAATGTTGACCTTTATATTGTATAGGGAGTAATTGTAATAACAAGGTCCAAGCATAGGCTTACACTTGCTTTGTTTTGGAGGTATGATGGAAGTGGTGGGGGAGGGGGACAGGTGCGGGAATCCTTATCTTCTAAATTGATCAGCATATTCAATTGTCAATAGTTTGTAGAACTCTTTTACATCAGAGGAATTGACATGGCATTTTCTATTTAAAAAAATGTTAACCTATGCAAATTTGAATGTGTCGAATATGACAGTATATAAGTGTTATGTCCAACAAAGGATTTATACAAAAGTCTTATTTACCATGGCAGTTTGAAGGTTATTGTGAATGTTAGATGAAAACATTATGTTGTAAAGATTATTATTAGCTGGAATATCAGTATAATTATAAAAATTGTTTGTCAAACTGTTTTGTATTGTCCATGTGGGGTTAAGTATATAGGACTGAGTAAATTATTCATCAATGGTTTATATATATTTTTATTTCCAATTTTGCTTTGAAGTGTGTCAGATATGATTAATGATTAAGATACATGATGGTGTTGTTTATCTGTTTTTTGTTTATCATGTCACACTCTTCGGAAAAGGCCAGCAATTGGATAAAGCAAGAGATATTTATACTTGTTCTGAATGCATGCTTCTCAAAGCGTGTGTTGGCCAAGATGATCGCATTTTAGGTAATAATTATCTCATAGTCATCATCCATATATTACTCTAAGAATGGTATTGAAATCTAATAAGTACAGGGAAAGGTATGAGTCTAGTGACTTGTTGTTAATATGGAATGTTAATATCCACCTTTATTTGTCTGAAAAAGATACACAATACATCAGATAGGAAACATCTCATACTTAAGGTAAGAATTGGGGTTTTGAATGCTGTGCCAAGTAATGAAGCAGAAAATGCTATCTTTTTAACCATCTTAGGGTGTGTTGCTCGTAAGTTGAAATTGATTACAAGTTATCTGCAAATCACATAATTTTTTACAAGCATTTTTTTGCAAAACATCTGTATTTCAAACAAGACGCACATGAAAGATTAATTTTGATTGGTGTGGGTGGATTAACTGCAACTTGCAAGCAATTGCAACTTTGTAGCAACACCCCCTTAGTAATGTTTGCTTGGAATATACTTATTGCAAGTCACTATACTTGTCAGATTAAAAGCAATTACATGTACTAACATTGCTGAGAACGGAATTGAAATCCAGCTGATTCAGCCAGCACTATATCCATAGTTCTAAACCTTTAGCTAAAACAGGAATTGCCTGAATTGTATAGGTTCATTGGTCCTGTATATTTCTAGATACAAGCATTTAAAAATGATAATATATCAGCATATGGCTGCAAGCTTTACTCTCTACAGCAAAGCATTATGCACTTATAATTTTCTGCAGGGAGCCTGGTCGAGAAGAGCATGATCATTTTGCTCATCCAAATCCGTGAGCTTTCTGAGCGCTGATCCACTTTTACTTTTCGGAGATAGTAAATGATTATTTCATCTTTGCGCATTTTAAGATATTGTTAGGGATGTAGATACCAACAGGATCACACACATTCAATCATCTTTTGAGATGATTTGGTATTGTTGAATGTTGCCTTTGAGAAGAAATATACCACGTTTTACCTCACACAATAATAACACACCAGCCAAACTTTGTGTATGTATTCTCTATCTTATTCTCTATTAAATGCATGAATGTGATGAAGGTTGTCTTGAGGATTCACTTGGATACACAATGGTATTGTGTTTCAATGTTTTCTACTGTCCATAGATATTTAAAACACCTTCACAAGTGCAAATGTGTAGGGATTACTGGTTTACTGTGGCATTTATTGGGTATAGATTATTAATGTTTATACGAAGTGACCAGTTATTCATATAGGAACGTTTTCAGGAAGTGATGTTTCTATAAAATGACCGAAAAGTTTTTTCACGGGTTGCTTGACAAAGCAACAAGTGACGTACGCTCACTAGATTCCAAGTACTGTGGTTCAATTGTTACTACCATTTTTAAGGATTACCATATTTCTTTGCAAAGAACATGCATGAATTTGGATCGCTTAGTACACCAGTCTATTGTTGATATGCCGGGATTTATTTTTCTTTATGCAAAACTACCCATTGTGGAAAATGGGAACAGTCTGGTCATCTGGTAATTCTGAAGTATAGATTCTGAAAGGTTTTATAATTTCTCTGTAACAGAGTGGTCTATCCAAAGCGAAAGCGACCAATAGATGGCATGATCATATATTTTTACAGCTCGTGAGAGTGCCAGGTCCTCTTGCAAGGTTGCATCTTCTTTCGGTTTGGCAGCACCAGAATGAAATGTGACCGGGAGGATAGCGCTATCAAAAAAATTGTTGAGAATCTGAACTAGTAATTCTGTAGCAGGTATATCAGGATGAATATTATTAATATTTATGTGACCATACCTTGGCGATGTGGCATGTTAGGATTAAGTTCAAAGCTTCTACCAACCCTTTTGATTTTGCGGCTAGCTTTCTTCATCTCTTCAGGATTTTCTCACGCTGAATGACATTGTTTGGCGTTTTACTCCCAACACGATATAAACTATTTCTGTGAAATAAAAGTTGATCACAGATAATATATTTGTACGCTGTGTATCCAACTGTGCAGACACAACAATCACAAATGGGTTCCGATTTGAATAGCATTACAAAGGACCATTGAATTGGTGTCCGACTTAATTTTACGGAAATAGTTTATATCGTGTTTCCCTCTAGCTCTCTCTGTCTGTTGAGCACTGGTCCATAGAGACGAAAGCCAATTGCAAAATTAAAAGTTTGGTAGAAGCTTTGAACTTAATTCTTCTTGATCATCCTCAACCGATGGAAGTCTGTAGTATTATACATATGTGGCATGTTGTTTAATCATACAATGTATGAAAAGCATTGTTTTGACAGACATGTAAATCTGTCAAATTATGTACTACAATGCAATGAAATATATTATCTATAAAAAGCAATATTGCTGTTGAATTTAAGTTTCCTTTGCCATTTTATTCTTTGTTAGAAAAAATACATATCAGGGATATGACAGATAATATATATTTTTTAGATGAAAAACAATGAAACAGATAGGAAGAGAGAGAGAGAGAGAAAGAGAGAGAGAGAGGGGGGGGGGTGTAGAGGGGAAGAGAGAGAGAGGGATGGATAAAGAGAGAGAAAGTGATAAATAAAAAAGATATATATATATATATATACATGTATATATAAAAGACGAGACGAGAGAAGCCTTGTAGGTGTGCATTAATGCCAATTATTTATATTAAAAAGTCCCAAATTTACATGTATATATATTCATATATATTATATTTATGCAGAACAAGTTACAAGTATTGTCATACAGACTGTTTCGCCCGAAGGTTCATATATGTGTGTATATATGTATGTATGTATATATATATATATATATATGTATATATATGTATATATAATTTACATGTATATATATATATATATATATATAGAGGGATAGGTAGAGAGAGAGGGGGAGGGGAATAAATAGTCACGATAATGATGTCTAATTAATATGTATTCATAAGACCTGTATATAGCAAAAAATATGCATAGATCTCTGTATAAAAAGATGTAAATGCGAATCTACAAAAAAAGGAATAGTTTTGGAAACACAGTCTATCTTCGATCATTATTTGTTGATTTGAATGTGCCCAAAGTTGTCAAGTTTATAGTCCCTATGACTTTGGTTGTCGGTTCTTGGTTGAATTATTATTTTATTTTAATTTCTCGCACCTATTTGATTTCCTGGTCGGGTTATGTTACCAAAGTATTCCAAACAACTAACAATCCCTATTCTTTTAAAAAGAAAATCTGACAAAAGTTAGATTGCATCTTATTAATGTGACAAAGGCATGTTTACCCTTATTTATGTTTTAATTAACATAGAAAGATTTTCAAGCATAAAATAATAATATTAACTGTGCCACTAAACAGAAGCCCTGTCATGTTGAAATGTGCAAAAATAACGATTGCATTAATTTGCAAGCAAGTTCAATCTGAATAGTTATATTAGTTGCTCTTGACGTACGTTAATTCCATAGATGTAATGAATAGAATTTATGATAAAGAATTGAAGGACCATATTAATCAACATTTTTATTTGATTATGATAGTAAGTGTAATCGGATGGGCGTAGATAGTTTAGTAAAAATTTTACTCTTGTGTAAAAGAACCAACAAAGAAGGGTGCAATTTTGAACAACCATTTGTCCCGTATTTTAAAGGGGAACTTCACCGAGACACTGATGCACTCTCAGTGGATGAAGAAAAATACAATGATCAAACTGTGAAAATTTGAGCAGAATCCGACGATCCATTCAAAAGTTATGAATTTTCACAATTTTTATTTAACCCCCTCATGGGCTCTTTAAATTGGCAACGTACAAGCACAAAATGGCTGCCAACATGGAGAACTCTCCATTCATTTTGTACACAGAATTACACATTTTCTTCTTTTTCTAGAAATGTAGACAATAAATCAACAACATTCATTTCGAAATGCATGCAGAATCAAAATGTCCATATCATACTTCAAGAGGAAAGTACAATTTGTCTACTTTTCTAGAAAAAGAAGAAAGTGATAAATTCTGTGTACAAAGTGAATGGAGACTTCTCCATGTTGGCAGCCATTTTGTGCTTGTACGTTGCCAATTTAAGGAGCCCATGAGGGGTGTAAATCAAAACTTGGAAAATTCATAAATTTTGAATGGATTGTCGGATTTTGCTCAAATTTTCACAGTTTGATCATTGTATTTTTCTTCAACCACTGAGCGCACATCAATATCTGGGTGAAGTTCCCCTTTAAACCCAATCACAAGGGTTCATTATGCGCCCACGATACTCAAACTTCATAGTTCTAAAAAAAAAAAAAATCGCAGAGGATCAAAATACAAATTACAAGGCAATTTTGTATTTACGAGGTTCGCAAATAAACAAGTACAAACTGAAGCCTCTTTTTCTTTGAATTACGTTAATTGGAATGATCTCTCAGTTCACCATTTGTGAACTCCTTTCGATTTCGAATGCTCCTTGTATTCATTCTTGACTAAAAAGTTTCCTTTTGGAATGTTTTATAGAGTTATCATTCAAGATAAAAACGAGTAAAATAAATTTACATTTGTGATCTTTTTGTTCTAATTCTGGTAAAATATATGTTGTTTTCATTGAAATATAATATAAATTTCCCAAAATTTATAGATTTATTGCCGGTGGGGGGGGGGGGGGGG
>BQKZ01002159.1:7609-29356 GCA_036244855.1 Temnopleurus reevesii
CTTTGTTCTCATTTGCCAGTAGGCTAAGATTGGGGGCCTCACGATTTATGCCTTCGGAGGGAACGAAATCTATTTTCGAAGGAGCTGTGTTGTCCTTCATAAATAACATCTATGTCGGTTGTTTTATTGTAAATAGTATACACAACTGTGCCTTGTTCCTGCATTGGCAACGGATGTCATTCATTTTAGGAACTTAAAAAAGTACGATAAATTTGTAATATAATGTATCTGACAGTAGTGATTACAGGCTGGGATGGGCATATGAGCCCAAAGTATACAATATTTAAAGAAAAAATACAGATGCCCTTCTTTTTTATCACAGCGTCAGAGGAAAGAAGTGTTTTCGTGTATGCGGCGCCGTAGGAGAAATTTAATGCCAAATGTCGACTCACTATATACCTTTTTATATAAAAGGGATATTACTAATTTTGCAATTAATTGAATCTCTTTCGTACACATTTTGCCATGAACTGGTCTTCTCGGCTCTCCATCTCTTTTCCATTTCTGTTTGCAAAATAATGGAAACGATTAATATTCGTCGCGTATGTTGAATGTAGAGTTTATGATACACGCTGGTATCTGCCTCAAATTCAGAGCATGCATCAGGAAATAGTTCATTAATGAACATAACAGGAGAGAAAGGGGGAGAGCGCCTCTTTTTATCTCTATAATAAAAACATAACAGTTGCCCTTGAATGTCATCCCAAACCCCTCCCACCCATCGGTGCCCCATGTCAAACCGTGGAAATTTCCATCGATTTATCAAACAGACGTAGAGGGCTGTTCTCGTAGGTTGGGGGTGCTTTTGAGGTAAATGTAGACCAAATCGGCCTTGAACTTGGATGAATGTGACTCTTCTTTGAGTACATGGTGGTTCAAAATGCATGTTAGACGGGGTATTACAATTATGATCGTTTTTTCTCTCTTCGATGACTTGCCCATGTTCTGCCCCCCCCCTCTTCTTTCCATTTTTTTTTATTTCTGTTTACAAAATATTTGAAGCAATAACATATCTTTTTTTTTTAAATCTTAATCCCTACTAATTCTAGTATTCCTTTTTACTAGTATTGTTCCCTGTTTGATTGTAATTATATTAATATTCATTTTTACCCTGTATGTTTTGTCAAAAGTTTCATTTGTGTTTACATGTTCAACTGATTGAGACAAAAAAAAGAATCTTAAATCTTGATTCTCGAAACCCTTTTCTATGGCGCAACATCGCTCGTGTTCGTGTTCTAAGGGATGTAAATATTATTTTGTGAGGGGATGATAAGCTCACTTGTTTTGAAAGTTATTTTCATTTTTAAATTACCTTGTTATCACTTATAACTTCTTATAGGTAAATTAGACATTCCAAAAATGAGTGAAAACTCAAATTTCAGTCTATTTTGAATCGCATAGGAAGCTCACTCTTTCCATAATGCACATGTGCACTATATTTTGTTAGACCTAAAGAGGGTTGACGAAACATAGTTTAAAACAATTTCGAAAAATTCAGTGTGTCATGGGAGCATTGAATTGGCGTTGGACTTAATTAGACGGATATAATATCATGCTAACCAATGTATAACAGTGCATTAATCTACCATATCTTACCATTATCATTTATGACTATGTATATGTTTGAATCTTCAAAAGAACTGAATAATAAAATGATTTGATTTGATCTTACAAGCTTTCCATTTTATCATTTGCATAGATAAGAGAATTGTGAATCTATAACTTTGCATTTATGATAATCTATATATTAGAATGATAATGTGAAGCTCAATTGTTTTAGTAAATATATTATTTTGTTAAATTATTGTAAAAGATAAAAAAGGATAAATGCATTTCTTATGAGTTACCCTGTACATAGTGACTGTGATGTGAGGCATACATTGTCATATCGATTGTGAGGACTCTTGCTTATGTTCAAGGGGCTTTGATTTGCGATGACTCATGAATAAATTTACGCGCCAATAGACTCATCGTTAATTTTATCGAACATCGAAACGAATCGGGATGAATAAGCATTAATTATTAAAGAGTAAGGGGACATGTATTGGAAGGCAATTGTTTAGGGAAATTTATTTATGTGCCTTATTTTCTGGCAGAATTTGTTATGTAGACAGAAGGCTTGTGACTTTATTTCGCTGCAAAAGCAAAAAGGAAAACTAAGATACATTGTCGATGCTCTATTTAATATTTGAGCATAGTATTTTCTCAACTTTGATCATAAAGGTGTCTACTTTCAACATGATAATCTATTTCCGTAAAATTAAGTCGAACGCCAATTCGATACTCCTTTGTACTGATGTTAAAATCGGACCAGCTTGTGATTGTAGTGTCTGCACTGCTCAATAGAGGGCGTACGGCCTTATTGTCCCATAGCATGACAAACTTTATTTTACGGAAATAGTTTAGATAGTTTTTTTTAGACATCTAAAAGAATTACGGACATGGTTACTATTATTTGAGAAAATCAAAATTCCATGATTTTTTCCGTTTAATTGTCAAATTCCATGTTACTTTTGTCAACGTAATTCACTTTTCAACCATATTTTGATGCATCCTCAAACTAAAAAATATGTACAAAATATTATATCTAAATATAAATAAATATACTGTGGCAAATTTCATATTCTCCTTTAATTTCAAGGATTTTAAAATCAAATTTATGATTTTTTACTGACAGGAAAAAGACAATAACAAAATTTATTTTTCAGATTTTCAGATAGAGAGGGAACTCAAAGGGAGCTTAAACTTATATATTATATATATATATATATATATATATGAGGAGGAGGGCATAATATTAGCCCAGTCTTGCCGTCGAAACTTGGTGCTCTCCTCGAATACAGGTATAATGGTAACATTATTAGTGCTAGCTAAGCAACATAAAGCAAAACAAAAGTAAAATAAATTCGTGAAAATGTCAAAATGATAAACATCATAGCATAACTATGCAAAACATCCAATAATCTGTGCCAAACATTCATTTAATTGCTCTGCGTTAGTGACTATTATCCGGTAATTGAATGACCAAGGAGGGTGCATAACCCAGGTGGTGCACATGCATCGTCACGTATGGTTGATTAGTATGAATTTTGCTCCGTTCTATTTCTATAAATGGGTCAGTTTGCGAAAGGGCTCGAAGTCAGAATTGAGGAAACTGGGTCGGGTAAACAAAGATTTTGCAAGATGACGTCCGATGGAACGTCTGTTCGAGAGAATGCGAACAGGGGATTTAGGATGAAGACATGAGTGTTACATGTTCCATGATAACAAACGTGTGGCATGTAATTTGCTGAAAACACTACGTACTTCTAGAGCTATTCCCATTTTTCCATAGTGCTTGATGTACCCGATGAAGTTTCTGGATACGTTTTAGTTCTCCAACTTTAGGTATGACATTTGAGAGAAGAAATTGGAACGGAAAATAGAAACCACTGTCATCATCGTCGTCATAATCAAAATGAAATATGGCTGATGGAAATGGGAGATAGTTAGAATTAGAGTTAATATTTTAAAAAAATCTTTAGGAGTAATATTCATATTTCTGTCTTTTTTCTTGCATGACCCATTTATATTTTAGAGTTATCCTAAACTTTGAACACCTCTTTTCTCTAACCCTAATGCAAATTTATGATGACTTTGTCTGCCTTCAACTTCCTCCATCTCTCTTTTTCTATTCTTTATCCTCTTACAACTTACAGACACACACTCTTGAACACACGCACATACACACACACAAACACACACACACATCCACGCGAACACAATAAACGCACAGACGTATATGTTTTTTTTTTCTTTTCCCAGTCTAACTGATTTCGTCTGTCTTCGACTTCCCTTCGTATCATTCATCCTCTTATAAAAACACGCAAACACACACACACACACACACATTCACACACAGCAAGAACACATTTTCTTCTCAAAGTTCTCACTCTCTCCTAAAACACAAGCATACACGCCCCTCCCTCCATCCTCACACACACACACACACATACACACACACACACACATAATCTCTCTATATCGCTCCCACACACATCCCGTTTTCTATTTCGCTCCCCATCCATCCTTCTCTAACAAAACAATATGCATACATTCCCAACCCCACACACACATACACACGTTCATACACACATACACACCCACAAAGTCTGACATTACCATGATTACATTCCTTTCTCTCTCTCTCTCCCTCCAACACCCTCCTCGTCATCCTCCTACATTCTCGAATTCTCCAGCACGGTCGTCGAAATGACTTTACAAGAAGCTATTGCGATCTCTGAAAGAGTACTATACCAATCACGTGATAATTTCTTCCATCACATGTCCGATTCGGAGACGCCGTTGCTTCACTGTAAGCAGAAGGGACAAAAACCTGGGACAAATTAAACAACCTCCATTTAAGCATTTACAATAGCTCGATGTACACAAAAGAAATGTGCCTCCTTCTCATTCTCTGGAGAAATGATGAACAAGAGTTGCACCTGGGACTTTCTTGTATGACCATGAAGCTATTGTAAATGATTGGATGAAATTGTTTACTTTGTCCCTGTCTTTGTCCCTTCTGCTCAATGTAATTGGACGCAGTGAAGGTCACTTTGTAAAATAATTTGAAATCTTTGCCAGCATGGTTTACCTTATCAGATTTACAGACCTGGTAACTGAAAAACCTGTCTGTGATCAGCCAAAGGAGAGTCGAGAATTTCAAAACAACTTAAAAAGAAAGCAATTTATCCACGGTTTCCAATATATGCATATACATATCAATCAAAGAATAGATCCAATGATTCTTAATTTGTTTAATTAAAACAATGATTATTAATGTATGAATAACTGAACTGATTATTAATGTATGAATAACTGAATTGATTTTCTGAAAAGTCAGACAATTACATTCTGAATCTTAAATGTTATACCAACATTTTTTCTAAATGGTAAATTAACATTTCAAACATATTGGATCCAACCTTTTAATTGTAGATTCCAACTTTTTTAGGTGCAAATATACTATCGGTAAAACTTGTCGCACCTCAAACCTCCCAAATGTTAATCTAATATTTTGAGTGTACTACTTCAATTAAAAAAAATGCTGAGAAAACTTTAGAAAAATTAACCGTTTTATACCTATATTGACCGAAATAGCCGGATCTCTAAATACAGTCCAACACATACAGCTATCCTCTTTCTCTCTTCTTCTTCTGGCGTAAATATTCAAATTTGAATGATAGACGCCTTTAAACTACATCCTTTCCTTTCCTTTCCAGCTAATTTTAGGAAAGTAAATAAAGGTAAGCCCCTTGCGACACCGTGATAGGGTCATGTATTTGATTTTCAACATCTGTCTGTGGAATATGATGCAGATAATTGATCTTTCTGACTTCAACTTAAGTCTTTTACACTAAGATGTTTGATTTGAGTTGTGCAAACATTGAATGCTACTTCTTTAGAAACGCATGGCGGCATTGACGTGTTTTCTTACGTATTGTTTGAATAGTCGCCATATTGGATTTTGGCGCATGGCCAGGTATAAACGTCTGATCACGTGACCCAACGTATAGTTAGCACTGCCCAGTAACTTAGCCTTCCATTATCAAAGGCATTACGGGGGTATTATGACATCCATTCACGTATTCACGTGTGTAACGAGACACCATAGTTAGTTTAACATCGCACTCACAGACCCGTGTCATAATTTAATAACCCACATACCATACAAGCGATAAGTGATGGCAAGCTGACATGTATACAAGACACACACACCATACCGAACCCGATATGGCGCCCTTCGACTACGTAGTCATCTACTGAAGATAGCGAGTGGTACAAAACCGCCGTGAGTTACTGACGTCATTTGGTGACCATACGCTGGGAACCTTCCACTGGGCATTATTCGGCCACCCGGAGTGGCTATATTAGTCCTGCATTGCTGTCTTCGAAATAAGCAGGCCCCGAGGTATAATATGTTGTATACCAAAATGACCAAAGTACATGTGTGGCTTATTGTTTATGTAGGGATACGGTTCGTGATAGGTTATGAAGTTCGTCATCCCAAACAGAGTAGATATTAACAGGATTCCGCCACATTATTTTCTTGTAAGAGATTTAAAAAAAATAGTGTTTCAGAACATAGTATGGATAGCATATTGCTGTGTGCTTGGGCTGCAGGCCTATAATGTGTGGGTCAATTTTCAATTTAAACAAATTATTAATAATAATTACAATTTATGGGTGTTTCAAATATCATGCTGGGACTGTCTAATATTATGAATCAGTCCACTTGACCAAACATAATATAACCAACAAAAAGGGGTTCAAGGTGCGGTTCTCATAGACAATATGAAGAAAGATGAAAAAAAAACAATCAAATGAAGGGGAAGAAGCAAATGAAGAAGAAGTAGAAAAAAGGAGAAGAAAAAGAGGAAGAATTGAAAGAAGAAGAAGAAGAAGAAGAAGAAGAAGAAGAAGAAGAAGAAGAAGAAGGAAAAGAAGAAAAATTAGAAGAAAAAGGGGGAGAAGAAGAAGAAGAAGAAGAAGAAGAAGAAGGATGAGAAGTAAAAAGATGAGAAGAAAATTAATTTCATAGGGTCTTTCGAGTCAAATATTTCTCAAAATGGCTAACTCTTATCTTGAATATAAATATCTAATTGAAGATTATTATGACGTACTTCTAGTCAAAACATCCGGCGCTTGGGGAATGTATCACCCCGGTCAAGCCCATGATTTTACAGCTGTGACTCGACCCACGTGATGGACATCATATCTTAATCAAGCTTGAGACTAGGCTTATTTTGAAGCCCCGTATAACTTATTAATGACTTATAACTCAAGTCTATTATTGAATGATTGAAACAAATTGAAACATGACGTAGGGTGGTATCAAAGCATCAATATCTTCTGCAGCTAAATCAGTATAAATGACCCTAATCGTGACATCTGAAGCAAATCTGTTATTGGGATGGGGCTAAATTGAAAGGGGTGCAACCAAGAGGCCCGGTCCATTTGTCACGCCGTCACATTCACGCGTGTACTTGGGAGGGGGTTGGGAAAGGAAAGGATGTAGTTTAGAGGCGTGTATCATTCAATTCTGAATATTTACGCCAGAAGAAGAAGAGAGAAAGAGGATCGCCATCTTAACGTCTCCATCTGAAAGACGGTATGCGACCAGGCTTCGAACCCACAGGCAGGAGCTAACCCAAGTCTATGACTGTCCCGAACAGCTTGATTTCANCGAGAGTGGGCAGAAGATCTCGTTTATGCGTTTAAGACTTTTCCATGTTTCATTGTATCCGATTTTCATGACGTCAAAATGTCTTTTCCGATGATTTGTACTAGATTCACGAGATGCGTGCGTCTGTTCTCACTTTCCCGGGATATAAGAAATCCATTAAGGCCCAATTTTTCTTTTTTTTAGAATAGAATACACCCAATGGTGTATCAGAAGGTTTGATAGTCGACTAACGTTAGTCTTGTTTTATAACAGTTGCTTTTATTTATGATGCAGTAAGTAAATATTGATTTCTGTTTTTCAAGTTTATCATGAATAAATCTCACATCCTCAAAGGCGCGGGTTCGAATCCTCTGCGCACTCCACAGAATACAAAGTTATATCTTTGGTGGTTTTATTTTCACCAAAGTAGGTGCAATATTACACCCACAAAGGTGTTCCCACTATTGCATCTGTTTACACCTCTAAAGGTAACACGATATAAAGTACTTTCGAAAAGTTTAGTCGAACGCAATTTCAATGCTCCTTTGTAATGCTATTGAATTCGGTACCGGCTTGTCATTGTTGTGTCCGCACAGTTGAATACACGGTATATATACACACCTATTGTCTGCGTTCTAGTTAACTTTTCGGAAATAGTTTATATCGTGTTAGGTATTGTTGCACTTTTATTCCTACTAGTATGTTTGATTGCTTATGAATCCGTCCATCCAATTGGTCAAAAGAAGCAATCAGCTCAGTCGGTAAATGCTAAGATTGGAATAAATCTTTCATGACATTTTTCTAGAACTTCTATCTTCTCTACTTAGTCTCATGTATCTACTTTCCATATTTTTGTGCCTTGAGCATTTCTTTAAAGTGGATTTGGCGCCATATAAATTATATTATTATTATAGGCTCTAATCCCACAGCTGCCGCTTTGAAAATATTTTGTAAGATGTTGCAGCTTTAAGAAAAGATGCAATGTTGCCACTTTGAGAAAAGTTACAATATTGCACATAACAAATGACCTCCCATTGTTGCAAGGTGCAATTGCATCCTTATCTGACATTTCTAAAAATAAATCTCTGGTTTTTTTTTAAACCTTAAAGGCTCACTAAGAGGTAATATTTACCTTGTAAACCCAGTGTGGAAACTTATTAACTACTTCATAGACAACGGTTATTATAGGACCATCAAACGTCCTTGATAAGCCTGTTGGAAATACATTTATTTTGTTTCTCGAGTGTTTCAACTTCGGCCCCCCCCCCCCAAAAAAAAAAATCAAATTTGCGGCATGTCTTTTATTTCTTTCTGAGCTGAGAGTGTATGCCGGTACTGTCACTTTGCCAATGCAGCTTCGGCTTGGGGAAACCGTTTAAGTCACGCACTTTTGATAGATTGAGAAGTACACCCGGGCCTATCGTATATTGAATTCGCCTCTGACGCAAATCCAAATTAGTCTGCAAGGAGAGCTTTGTCGACAAAATAAATAAAAAGCTCGATGAAACCTTCGCTGATGCTCCGTAAAGGCCGATTCACACCTTTGCATTTTTGGCCTGCGTCGGCCCAGCGTATTTGGAAATTAAAAACGCTCCCTGGACGCACACTAGCGTACGCGGATTAGACGGTGGACTGACGTTCGACTTGCGCTCAACGAGCGTACGCCGAGCAACGGTCCACCGTCTTTGTGCGTCCAGGGAGCGTTTTGAATTTCCAAATAAGCTGAGTCGACGCAGGCTAAAAAAGAAAGGTATGAGTCGTCCGTTAGTTTACATGCCTAAACACCGGGAAAGAAAGAGATGAAAAAAGAGGGAAAACTCATGAGGAATTCAGCTGTAAAGTCTAAAAGCTCAGTCAAGCGTTTCATATAATTGTATAAAATTTAAATAGAAATGAAAATACATAGGGGCATTCTTGGCTTACGCTGACGGCATGTGCTTTCATCGAGCGTTTCCCGAGCGTGTATCCTGTGAATTCTGGCGCGCGTATACCATGAAATAGATTCCATCTCCGCTGGGAATATGCCAGTACATGTGTGACTTTTTGTTAACTTTGAACAAATCCGATGCCAGTTTGCTGACCAAAGCACACTGGACCAAGACAAAATAAAAGATTTGTACCTGACAATATTGACATTTTTTAAAATTAATTTATGGCCTATATTTTGGCAGTTTTTTTTTATACATCACCTTTTCCCTTAGTATAAATTGAATCCATCCATCACTTTTTTTTATTCATAATTATTTCCAATAATTTTAAAAAAAAATTAAAAAAGATGATAGGCAAAGAAAAAAAGACAAAAAACAAATACAAATAAAATTTGTACAAATACCCCCTGAAAAGTATGAAAAGCCAACTGACAGTATAAAGGCAGTGGAATCATTATCTACTTCTTGTTGAAATATGTGAGAGTATATACATGATATATGCTCTTTTTGTTTGCTATTAACCATTTAAAAGACACGGTACTTGGAAGCACTTAATACCATACAGGTATTAAATTTAAATTAGATTTAATTTAATTTAAATCAAATTTAGTTTAAATGTAAATTAATTTGATACTTTGTTTCTCTTTTTTATATGATTATTCTACCGTATGTATGCTAAAATATACTATTCATTTGTACTATATATTCATGTTAAATGTTTGTATTGTATACATTCATTTGAACGCAGAAATAAAATCAAATCAAATAAAAATAAAATCAAAATATGCTACCACAGTCTCTACATCCAGACTACCAGTATAGAGTACACATGCGTCATCGTTGTTAAACACTAATGCGAAAATCTCAAAATAGCAGACGGTAAATTGGCCACCTCGAGAAAAGGCGGGAAGGTTATCCAGCACTAGACTATATTGCCTCCTTAATCAATATATCTTCTTCATAGTTTATAGGTCTAGTGCGGGAGCAGATGAAATGGGTTGGTAGTGTTTTGACGGGGCCGCGAGGGACCCGCAAGGGACCCGTCAAAACAAGGGGCTGGATTACAAGAGGCTCTCCCTTGGTAAAAAAAGGGGCTAACTGTGAAGTACGACCGAAAGATGTGTTTATGCTGAATATATAACGAATCTATTCTTGAGTACAAATTAAATAATAATGAGCTATATCCACAAAACAACCAAAGTAATCATTCGAAACTCGCTAGAAATGAATCAAGGTCGGACAAGACAGTTTTGTTCAGTTTTTATCATTATTGGGGTTGTTGTGGGGTTTTTTTTTTTGGGGGGGGGGGTGGGCAGATTTTCTGTGATTATACTAATTGTTTAAAGTGAGTCCTAACAATAAATTTTAAGTAGGTTTGTGACACATCAACCAGAAAATTGTAAATCATTCGTACAAGCATATAATACCTCCAAGGACAAAATTATTCCTATCACTGATGGAGGTATATCCTACTGAAATAAAATGAAGATGAAGAAATACAAAGATTATCAGAAAAAGCATAGTTTTGCCACGATTAAGCCCTCTTGTTTTTTGCAGAATTCGACAGATTATAACTTCAAAAGGAGAGTCTAACCAAAAATTATATTTTTTAACTAAGCAGAAAAAATAAGAGAGCAGAACAGAAAAAGTTTGAGGATAATCGGACGACTAATAATAAAGTTATGAATTTTTAAAGAGTAGAAAAACAGGCAAATCAGTGCAAATTCCCTGGCATATTGCCCATTTGATGACGTCACGGGTGCACAACTAATCATTCATCCTATTCATATTTATAGTGTAAAATTCATCATTTTTACAGAAAGACGCAAAATTTGTATTAGTGTAAACATGCAAATGGGGGAGTAATATATCTATCAGAAAGATATACTACAGCTAAACTTGTGATGAAATCTTATTTTTGGGGGAAAAGAAGCATTTTTTAACATTGATATCAATATCATGAATAGTTAGTTGTGCACCTATGACGTCAGCAGTTGCCAATTTGTGTAGATTTTTAAACATTGATGACTTTCTTATCAGTTGTCCGATTTCACTCTAACTTTTTTGTTCTGCTCACCACATTTTTCTGCCTCTGTTGAAAAATCATTTTTTTGGGGGTAGACTCTCCTTTTTAACTTGATTGCATGTATGACATTGCACCTATGACGTCATCAGTTGCCAATTTGTGTAGATTTTCAAACATTGATAACTTTCTTATTAGTGGTCCGATTTCACTCTAACTTTTTTTGTTCTGCTCACCACATTTTCTGCTTCTGTTGATTGCATGTGCAATTAATGATTGAAATAGTGTTACTTGACTTGTAAACAAGCAAAAATAAAATCTGTTACCAACATTGACAAGGCAGGGAGACAAATAACTGCGTTACAAACTTTTACGTCAAAGATGAAAATATGTGAAACCTACATTCGGAATATAACGTAAACCGACCACGACTTTGGTATCAAAACAAATAAGAATTGAATTGATGTCGTAATCATTTGTTAAAAATATTTGTCCAATAGTCAAGGTGGAAGACAAAAATAGAGACCACATTATATAAATAAAATACATGTGCTGTGAAGGTCAGACAAGAATGATGGAAAACGTGTTAGCATTCTGACTGGTGAGTAATGGTATTTAGGTCTATAATGTATGCGGTGTCTGAGAATGTTTTCCCCTGGTATTTGGGGCCCAGATGAAATAACTATTCGCACAGCTTCATCACGATGGCCTAAATGGTGGAGACATGATAAAGTTAGTTGAGGGGGTTATAGGAGGGGTGTGCTCGGGGAAGCTGCCTATGAATAACACGATATAAACTATTTTCGAAAAATAAATCGAACACCATTTCAATGGTTCTTTGTAATGCTATTCAAGTCGTAACCAGCTTGTCATTGTTGTGTCCGCACAGTTCTATTAACGGCGAATGGATCTATTCGCCTTCGACCGACTTTATTTTTCGAAAATAGCTTATATCGTGTTGAATATTGATGAAAATAAATGATCATGGACCTTCTAAATATTGAACGACTTTGGAATTGGATAAAACACAAACAAACAAAATCTTTGATTCCGATTTGAAAAATGGTATTTCGAAAACATATATATCTTGGCGGTGTTTCGCCAAAAGTCTTTCTTAAAGTTACGCACAACTTTACGTTCGACTAGTATCAATTCTTGCGCTGAATGCGCATACTATAATGAATTATACGCACAAGAAGGGGTACCAGTCGAACTTAAAGTCGTGCGTAAAGTCTTTCTTATCTTGGTGAAACACCGCCCTTGAAATAAAAATAATATAATTCTTAAGTTTGCTCAATAGATAAACACACTCGACTAGATTACTGCCAATCGGACAGTCACACGAGCAATGTTCATCTTGAGTAGATGTGAAAATGTTATATATGGAATACCTCCCTGTACATACTAAAACAAAGGAGGAAAGAATAATAATATACATCTTGCAGAGCAGTGTAGCATAATAGACATGCTTGGTTACTTTAATACTAGTTCAGTACCCACCCGAACATTGTACGTCTTCAGTAGATGTGGAAATGTTTAATATGGGGTAACCCCTGTATGATACTAAAAAGGGGATATAAGAAAAGTGTACATCTTGTATAGGAGTGTAGCATGGTAGACATGCTTGTTTTGTTTAATACTAGTCCAGCAGCCACTCAAATATTGTACATCTTCGGTAGATGTGGGAATTCGATCGATTAAAAAGTAATCTATTTCGATTGCGATGGGGGACAAGTGAGAGAAATAGAAAAAAAAATACGTCATCTAAGTTGAGATTAAAGACGTCAATCCAAGATCAAATTAAAAAGTCAATCCAATGGATTAATAATAATAAAAAAAAATCAATGTAATTTGATTTTAAAAAGCTAATCTAATTCGTGGATTAAGAATCTTTAATCTTTAATCATTTTTGTTTAGCTTTGTCCCACTTAACAATCGGAGTAGATTTCTTTTTAATCTCTCAAATTTAGAAAGAATAATAAAGAAGTCCAAGAAAAGGAAACATTTCAAGAAAAGGGCAAATTTCAAGAAAAGGACAAATTCTTTTCAAGCGCAGTCAATATTCTGGACTCCTTTAACGTTAGTCCAGCATCTAAAGCCTGCGTAACACCTTTGCGTTTTTAGCCTGCGTCGGCCCAGCGGTTTTGGAAGTTAAAAATGCTCCGTTGACGCACAAAGACGCAGGTTCTGCGGTGAATTGACGCTCGTCGTACGCTCGTTGAACGCAAGTCGAACGTCAGTCTACCGTCTGATTTGTGTATGCTGTCCGTCAAGGGAGTGTTTTTAATTTCCAAAAACGGTAGGCCGACGGAGGCTAAAAATGCAAGGGTGTGACGCAGGCCTCCATCAGTTACTAGAAGGGGGAGGTTGGCGCCCTGTGTACCCCTCTGCTTCCCCCGTATCATAGTTCCTCCACTCGAAGCAGGTGTAGACAGCTGTAGATGCATTTCCGGTTGTCCTTCCATTTCCTTTCCAATCCGATAAACTTTCAAATGCTTGTACGTGTGCTAGAATTTCATGTGCATTCGTTAGCAGGAGGGAATATATTATGGTGGGTTGATGGTAGATGGAGAAAGAGGGAGAGAGAGAGAGAGAGCAGGAGAAAGATATAACGATGGGCCAGACGGATAGAAAGAGCGAAAGAGAGAATGTGTGTAAGTGTATTTGCGTGTGCATGTGTTTGTGAGAGAGGGGTTAAAGAGAGAGAGAGTGAGAGATCGAGAGAGAGAGAAAGACAAAGAAATGAGAGAGAAAGAGCGAGACATGCCGATGGAACAAACAGGACGAGAGAGAGAGAGAGAGAGAGAGAGAGAGAGAGAGTGTGTGTGTGTGTGTGTGTGCATACATGTATATGTGTGTGCGTATATGTATGTGTGTGTGAGAGAGAGGGGGAGAGGAGAAGAGAGATATGCCGGTGGGACATTTAGAGAGAGAGAGAGATAAAGTGTGTGTGTGTGTGTGTGTGTGTGTGTGTGTTTGTGTGTATGTGTGTGTATGTATGAAGAATATGTGCTGGGGAGTATGTGTGTGAGAGAGGGGGAAGAGAGAGAGAGAGAGACAGGCAGATGGGACTGTCAGAAAGAGAGGGAGTGTGTGTGTGTATGTATGTCAATGTGTGTGTGTGTGTGTGTCTGTGTGCCTGATTTTGAAGAAAGAGACAGAAAGAGACAAAGAGAGACAGCGAGAGAGAGAGAGAGAGAGAGAGAGAGAGAGAGAAAGAGAAGAGGAGGAGGGGGAGAGGAGATAAAATATTTAGCGAGTTTTAAGGGAGTACATGTATTACGTTAGCTATCTAACTTAGATCTGAACATGGCGATGCTACGGATTGCCGAACTATAAAGCTAGTCATGCGGTTTTTCCAATTTTAAAGTCCCCAAAGTCAGAGAGGATCGCACTGTAAGAATCATCTTTAATATAACGAGAACTATTAAACACCAGTGCATATTGTGTTTTAAAACACAAGTTCACCAACATTGAGTTAAAATGCCCCGTCCAGAAAAAAAAACAACAACTCATCTATCATGTCTATGCTTTTAATATTCGTGAATATAGACGCAAATTAATGTTAACGGTATCAACTTTAGTCAAAGCAAAAGAAAGCAAAAAGAAAAAAAAGTGTGCATGAGAACTACACGTGTGTGAACAAAAATACGTCATAGACCCTCGAAACTTTAAGACGGGTGAACAGGGACACCGGGGTGAATCGGGACAACGCTTACATCTTTTTAGATGAGATGGCTCACGACCCTGTTCTGGGATATTCATGTCAGTATGTGGAGTGATAAGAAATAAAATGAAGGAAAATATGATACAAGAAGATTTGAACAAATCTTGCAAGATTTTCATCTGTTCACCCTGCTTTACGATTTTACAACATGTTTCCAGTTGGCGTCCAGTGATTTGTGTCAATTACTTTCCATTAAGAACGTAAATCTCTTGCACTGATTGGGGATAAAATATAAAGTTTGTACATGTTGTATGACTATATTTTTTGCTATTTTGCCTGATGAAAAGCGATTTGTAGACTATTTAAGAAATAAAGACGAGGAACATTGAATGACGAGGAGCAGGAGGAAGAAGATGAATATAAACATTAAGGAGTAGGGAAAAAAGAGAAGAAAAGAAATGGGAAAAGGGGAAGAGAATGCGTAAGAATATGAGAAGGATGAGGAGGGGAAGAGACAGAAGTAGGGGGAGGAGTAGTCGTAATAAAAATTGTCTTTTGAATATATTGAGCATGTTATGAAATAGGATATTGTCGTTCTGTTGAGCGGTAAATTGTACTTTTTCCATTTTAAAAGCAGTGTTACAGAACGGCAGGATCACACCGTTGGATTTTTAGCATGCGTCCGACCCGAGTTTTCGAATGTAAAAAAGTTCCCTGAGCACCCAAATACGGATCAGATGGTGTACTAACCATGCTAACGTTCGGTTGCACTCAATTGGGCTAAAAACTCAAAGTTGTGACTACGCCTTTAAAGGTAATAGATTAAGTTTAGTGAAATGCATTGCTGATTCTGTTTTCTGGTCGACTGCCAAGCTTTTAGCTGTTTACCGGGGAGATCTATAATTCAGTTATGTCCACGCCTGAAAAGCTTCAACTCCTGATAGCCATTATAGATCGACCTGGATTTTACGTAAAAGAATCTAAAGACAATCCCTTGCTGACAATCATAAATGAATCGAGGGACGCAAGAATTGTTACACCCCCCCCCCCCCCCCCCCCCCCCCCCCCCTACAACATCAGAGAAGCTATTTTTTAAAGAATCATCCCCATCTGCATGTTACAATTTTTTATAGATACTTTGACAAATTTTAATCGCTTGTTTTATATTTTGCAATAACGTGTAAAAATATAATATGATGATACAAACAAAATAGGAGTCTATATCATACGGACTAAACATTATGTAACCCATCTTGAAAAAATATATATTCATGTGTGTATCTAACATTATGTTAGTCAACAAAAAAATTGACAAAGTGTCTCCAATAAAAGTCTTACATAAATTAAAAACCTTGGCCGTTTCAATTGATTTGCATATCATTGTCAATCTATTTACTAATCCTTTATCATACTTAACATTTCAAATTACTGGCTTGAACATCATTATATTCTTTTTGTTGTTGACGGAGAATATGAAATGTAATTTTATATTGAATTAATAATTGAATACAGTGTATTAATTTCTTTGATTATTATGGATGTTATTCTTGTCATTTCTGCCTGTTAAATCATCTTGGTGGAGCCTTATTTATGTCCCGTCCCTTAGAAACTTAAAGCACCCCTTTGTATTGTTATTAGTTATAAGCTAAATTTCGCGGTTGAATTGAAATTATTTCTTAATAGTTACACATTTCAGATCTAAGAACTTTTAAGATTTACGTGTCTTCCGTTTTGTTCGCTGTGTAACATTGTGTATAATCTTTAATTTGTCGATTCAGCGCTATACGTACAGTACATATTAAGTTAAGTTAAGTTAGAATTTGGTTTGCTCTATTTATTCTCGTCGGCAAAAAGTTTAGCACACCAACTCCTCCCCCTGGTAAATTGCACTGCATCAATTGGCACTGAGCCAAGATGAGGATGCCATCTCATCTCAGGGTTCTTGTATCGATGTGTTGAGGTACCTTGGAACGTGGAGTCTGGAATTTTAAAATAGGGCTAAATTTATGATGAAAAGAAGATGCTGTGGAATTTTCCACCTCCGTCTTTCCGACCCAATCATCTTCATGTAAATTGCTTTCCTTTATTACATTCTTGCCAAATAACTTTTTTTCTTTTGATCATACCTAGGATCAATGCGACGTCCACTACTACCACGATCTTACGTGAAATATTCTATGATTGTCACCATCATCGTCATCATCGTCAAATACTTCGATTAGCAACAACCAAGCCATCACCACCCATCGTATGATTGTAACCATCAACATCATCATCATCATCATCATCATCATCATCATCATCATCGTCTTCGTCATCATCATCTTCATCATCATCATCTTCATCATCGTCATGATCAGCATCATCATCATCATCATCATCACCATCATCATCATCATCATATTCATCTCCATCATCACCATAGTCATATTGACCTGGTTTAGCATCATCATCATTATTTCCGTCATCATAAATTGAAGACGTTCATATCTTCAGTAGACTTATCATCAACAAATTCGCATCATCATCATTATCATCGCCACCACCACCATTGAATCTCTATACCATCATTTCTTCCAACATCACCATCAGCATCTGATATCATCGCTATCATCCCTACAAATATCACCATGAACAATATCACCAACACGTCCACCACCATTATACCACCATTTTGTATCAACGCAATCGCTAGCATCCCTACCAGCCCCACAACCACCACCTATACCACACCCACCATCACACCAACCACCACCACCGACACCTCCACAGCGATCATCATAGATGTAAGACATTCATATCTTCAGCAGACGAAACATCAACAAATGACATCCTAGCTAATACCAAAGTTGTGGAAATCTCATCTATTTGTACTTTTTATAAGAAATTGTGCCGTCGGAACCATGTCCTATACAAAACTGCCCTTTTAAGCACCATACTTTTATGTTCTCCTACCGATCAATTTCAAGCGGTCGTTTTGTTCTTCGTGTCCTTGCATTAAAAGCATCCAAAATAGTTTGTACCGCCATAACTTTAAATCTTTGGAGGAAAGCTTCCGAGCACATTTCGCTATCATCCACCGTGCGTAAAACAACAACAACAACAACAACTACATCAACAAATATTATAGGAATGAATATAAGAAATGAGTTGTTTGAAAAAGAAAAGTATATGAACCATGAATTTAAAGAGCAATTACAAGGTTTTTTTTCGGAATCAAATACTTGTTCATTCATTTGAATACAACTCTTCTGAAATTGAACAAGAACGTACATAATGAAGGCAGCAAATATAGCTTTGCCTCTCACGGTGTTTCTTTGCATCCCATCATTTTGCATTGAAAAACACTTAGGATAGACATAATTGAATAACAAATTGAAAGACACATGTCTTATTATATTGGAGATGACATGTGTAAAAATGCCTCGGGGATGGCTTAATCGATGATTTCTGCTAACAATCTACACTCGACGAACTTTTGACAAATCTTTAAATCTTATCTGGCATTGACATCGTCATCCAGATAACATGTCAATCCATTCTCTTTTTGTCTTCATCACCCTATGCAGTAATCAACAGAACATAGTCTGGGCCTCGCACAGACAAAGTCAGCTTGATTTCATCCCAGAATGCTCGCATGTCTTCATCCTCTGGGCGTTGCCATGGCAACCATGTTATTCTCGGAGCGAGATGAGAACAGCTTTCGAGGCACCTCTGACGTCGAATGACGCATGTGGGGCTATGTGTGTGTGTGCATAGTAATGTATTTCTGTCTGGTGGCTTGTATTGTTGATCTGTAATCCAAAACAACATGAGGGATATCCAGCGAAATTCACGTCGAAAGAAAGACGTGACATGAAATAAATCCCGAATCTAAAGTCATACTTCTTCTAGAGGTTAATTATAGCGATATTTTAGTAAAATTTAGTTTTGACGCTAGGTTACAATTTCAACAGCTTAGAAACTTAAGATAATTGAATTGTCAATAGAAGGATTGCAGTTTGCGATCAGTATAATTGAATTAATCAAACGTTTTGACGTTTGACAGGTTTTTAACTTAAAGGAAAAAATAAAGGAACTTAAATAATCTTAACTCTTTCCGTGTTATACCGGGGGAGTAAGACTTTATTTTTCAGTACACTTTTTTAAACCTAATATACCCAATAAGTCAGCGCATTGTGTCGATCGGTCCATCAATAAAATTAATAAGTTCGTTTCTAGTAATCGGATAATCATGGAGGAGCGCAAATTTAGAATAACTGCTGACTGCGGGTGAAAAAATATATCCTTTTAATCATCTGACTGAGGGGAGCATGTTTGCTTTGGATGGGGCTCACAATTACTTAGTCAAAAACGTACTCTGAGTTCTGTGGGATAGATGGGGCGGGGGGGGGGGGGGGGGGGGGGGGGGGTAGTAACATCGAATCCCTTATGCTCCTATCCCCTTTCAAAATACCTGTTGGGTTTAGTAGCATTTTCGGTGCAGTTCCTGTGAGAGATCTTTTCAAGTATAACATTTTCAAACCAGCATCTTATGTTTTGCATGTATAAGTCTCGAGATATGATCTCAAGATTATATATTGACATCACACCCACTCTTAGCCATTGATAATCCCCATACGACCCCCACGAAGGGATGATCACGTGCCTTGTATCTTGTGGATTATAAATATTCTACTCGAGTTGTCCGTGTCTTGTGGCGATGGATGAAGTTTGGATGAAGTTATCAACATGGGACGCCGCGTGACATCATGCCTCTTGTACTCTAAGGGAGTGTTGCTCAAAAGTTGCAATTGATCGCAAGTTGCAGTTGATCGGAACGTGCCAATCAAAATCATTGTTTCATGCGCGTATTGTTAAATGCGCATACCGTGCGCGAGTGAAAATGCGCGTTACAATTTGCAAAGTTGCAGCTGATTTGCAGTTGATTATGAGCAACATCCCATAAAATTTATTGCTTGATTGTCAGCTCCTCGAGGAGGGGGAGGGGGCACAATTCTGAATCGGTTGAGCCCCACCCGGGTTTTCAAATCCTTGTTGCGCACATGAAAAAAATTGTGAAGCCCAGTTTGGGGCCTGTAACATCATTAAACGAGATATGTAGATTTTAAAATTAATCGTACATGTTTTGCCTTATTCATCGTAAGTTTAATTGCATATTTTATGTCACAGGCCCTAGGTGTTGCAAACCATGAGTCCTGCGTGTATGCTGATGACAATTTTGGGATCAACGAGAAAAAAAATCACTTGTATCTTGGGAGTTTGGACGCAGATGGCGTGAAATATCCTTATTCACCGGTAGGCGCCGTGAAGTCTTTTTCATAGTTCAATATTTTAGCGAGCGTATAATGGCGTGCTTTGGCTATCATAATTCATAGTTATCCTCACCATAATTGCAAATACATTACTATTTCATGAATGGCAATTAATCCCCACAGAATATTCCTACCTTATAACATAATTCTCCTATAAATAGATTCTTCAAATGAGAAACTTGATCTCTCAAAGACCTTATCCATCTTTTAGTTACCCCGACAAAACGCTTTTGGCCGTACATCGGTCATAAATTTACAGGATAATTATCGGTTATTATTCGGTATTCAGTTCAAAAAGACACACTATATGTTGATCCATTCTCTGAACAGTTTTCTGATAAGATAGCTTTTTGAGAATCAAGTATATTTTATTTATGATTACCAGTATTACTATTGTGACCGTTACTTTATATCATTATTATTGCTATTATTATTATTATTGTTATTATTATTATTATTATTATTATTATTATTATTATTATTATTAATATTAGTATTATTATTATTATTATAATTATTATTATTATCATCATCATCATTATTATCATTATCATCATTATTGGTATAATAATTACTGTTATTAACAATGATATTATCATAATCGTTTGCAAGGTGAAGTATATCTAGCCTCCCCCCCCCCAATCCTATTCAAGTGTAACCCTGCATGTGCGTCTTAGAGAGTTGGAGAAATTTAATTGATATTGCTATTATTATCATTATTATTATTATTATCATTATTATTATTGTTATTATTATCAATATAATCATTATTTTGTTATTTTATTATCATTTGCATATACTGTCAGCTTACCAATAGCTTGCTTGCTTGTCAGAAAAATATGAAGTACACTTAGCTCCCCCCCCCCCCCACCTTCAAGTGCAACCCATATGCGCCTGTGAGAGCATAGGGAATATGATTGAGAAAGAGAATGTGATAGTGTAGTGCGGAGGCGGAACACGATGGCAGATAGATGCTGAGATACCATGGAAAAGTACAGGCTATATTGGCCTCGCCTTCGTTTCTCAATTGATTTACATAAAGACCGACTCACACCTTTGCGTTTTTAGCCAGCGTCGACCCAGCGTTTTTGACAATTAAAAACGGACCCTGGACGCACAAAGACGCAAGTCATGCGATGGACTGACGTTCGTCGTCCGCAAGCCGAACCATAGTCTACCGTCTGATCAACGTATACTGTGCTCCCGACATGCCCGAGGCGCTTTATTTAATTTTCGAAAACGCTGGGCCGATGCATGTTAAAAACGCAAAGGTGTGACTCTGCCTTGGTAAGGAAGAGACAAATCAAAATACGCATGCGCAATGCAGGAATGTAGATACATAATCCGTTATACAACATTTCGTTATGTAATAGCATTTAATTAAATCAAACATTTTATAAACGAATCCATTTATATAACCAGGAATAGAGGGCAAGCAAGGAGTAGTGCAGTGTAGTGGCGGAGTTCCCCTTTGTTGACAAAGGATTGGGGTGACAGGGTCTGAACAATTATCTGCTCGCATCACAAGATAAGAAGGAAATTCCACCAAAAAAAATTACAACAAATGTTCCAGGGAAATCTGATGAATAGAAGCCCCTTACCCCCCC
>BQKZ01002159.1:39323-63310 GCA_036244855.1 Temnopleurus reevesii
TAAAATGGGAAAATCTGAAAATGATAGAATTGATAATTACAGATAACAAATGAAAGAAATTTCGAGTAACATAAACATGATTCAAATTGAATTCATCTTATGATGATAAAGTACAATCCATCTTAACCCATTGTATATATAACATTGAAATATAGTACATTTCTCGCTTTCAAGACTGAGGTGATACAGATCACAGTGTAAACCACTTCAACACTCTAGAATCCCTCATCCTAAAGAGTCAAATCAATAACATTCACGATTGATCGACTGGTGTCGAGGCCAAACCGGAAACAAATCGAGCGTTATGATATTGATTCTGAAGAAATCTGCCGGCATGGAAATTATTAATAGAGCCCAAATTAAGACATGCTGGCACACATCCAAGTGTATCATGTATACAAATAGATAATATCCATCAGTGGATCCAGAGTTGGAAACTAAAGGAAGGGGGGGGGGGGGGGTGCACTTATTTCTGCCACCAGTACAGCGGTCATCCAATCTTAATCTAATGAATATAGATTTCAATGATATATGAAAAAGATCGATGTTTATCCAATTTTGATTGGTTCCTGACTTTAATTTCTAAACTGATTCAATCCCAAGAATTGGGATTAGTAATATTGATAATTGCTGTCCTTCTGTAGTAACGTGAATGGTGTAAATACGGTACGGCTGTAATGATGTACGTTTATACGTCCAATTGAATATGTGTATGTGTGTGCGTGCCTTTATATTTGTGTGTATGTTCCTGTTTTATCTGCGTTTTATAATCCCATTTACATTTACCTTGTATCTCTCACCATTTTCTTTTTATAAGGTTGTATTATTTATGTTTTACTCTGTAAATTGAAATCATAATTCAGCTATTAGCTGCAACGATTTTTAATCAATAAACCATTTACCTATTTATCTATCTATCTATCATTCTACCATGTATATGTGTGATTCTCGATTATGTATGGTTTAAGAGAAAATTTGAATAAAGATTTTATATATAAAAAAAATCTATCTATCTATCTATCTATTACTATTGCTGTTTTTTCTATTTGTACTGCCAGTCTTAATCCTTTGTGTTTTAAAGCGAAAATCCATGTTTTCCTTTTCAAACTCGAAGTTGGTGCATTTTGGCTGCAACTTCGAGTTAGAACGGTTTTGCACAAAATATTTAATATTTTGATTAAAACACATAATAGAATTAATAGTTGTTTCACTTAGAGGTCATCACACCATTAAAAATGATAATACAATTATTTTTGTGTGTTTTAAAGCGAAAATCCTTATTTTCATTTTCAAACTCGAAGTTGGTGCTTTTGGCTCCAACTTCGAGTTGGAAAATTTCTGCCAAACGTAAAGAATTGTTTGACTAAAACACATAGTAGAATTAATACGTGTATCACTTAGAGGTCATCATACCATTAAAATGAATAATACAATTATGTTTGTGTGTTTTAAAGCGAGAATCCTTATTCCGGACAGGAAGTGAAAGAAAATGTTATCTGCAAACATCTAAAAAGTCGAAAGTCGAAACTCGAAACTCGAAACTCGAAACTCGAAACTTGAAACTCGAAACTCGAAACTCGAAACTCGAAACTCGAAACTCGAAACTCGAAACTCGAAACTCGAAGTTTAGCAACACACACTATATACTACTATTACTTATAGTACGAAATGCATTCACGCTTTCCTCGTTCAAAAGATTATACAAGGCTAAATATTTTTAGATCTCTACACCTTGTTCTAGATGGCTATTTTTAATCGCTTCTTAAAACATTGACGGTCTTTCTATTGCATTATCTATCCTTTAGCCGAAGCTGAGTTTTCTTGTAATTATGTATCCATTTTTTTTTTAAACATATTTAATTTCTTACCTCATTTTACTCTCATATTTATTTTTCAAATTCTTTTTAACTTGATGTTTTTGTTGTTAAAACTTCGAATCTAATTATGTTTCTATTGTCGTTTTATAAAATCTGTTGCAATTCATTTTAATATTTTTTATTTGCTTTCGTATATTTACTAATTTTTGTCTTGTGACAAATTTCTTTAATTTTCCTTTGTATATTTATATTTTTCTATTACTTGTACGTTTGTCTGTTATATTTATATTTTAATGTCAGGACCATGATGAAAAACAGCTGTGCTGATCGTGTGCTTTTTTAATCCTGAATAAAGATCTTGAATATAATATATTATTATCTATATGAGAGATTTAAGCCGTACAATATTAAGCCATATTGTACGGCTTCAATTTTACGCTTGCACAAAGCAGTGACGAGCCTTCTGGTATATGTAAAGATAATAATAATTATATTGGATGGCTTCATTTCATGAAATACCGGGAATATTGCACTCGTTAGGGCCAATATTGCACTCATCTTCGATTCGTGCAATATTGCCCTAACTCGTGCAATATTCCCTGGTATTCCATTTATTGCCATCCAATATTATATAATTATACTACGACTACTATACTACTACTACTACTACTACTACTACTACTACTACTACTACTACTACTACTACTACTGCTACTACTACTGCTGCTACTACTACTACTACTACTACTACTACTGCTACTACTACTACTTCTACTACTACTGTATATTTTTGTTATGTTTGATGTACTAAATGTTATTTATACCTTGCTCCTTTATGTTTAATAAAGTGATACGATATGAAACTACTACTACCACTCGTACTACTTCTACTAATTTTCGAACCTTACCATCAATTAAAAACAAATCATGTAGTTTTTTTATGTATTTATTGAAGACAATCATAAAAAATCACAATGTTTACATATTTTTTTTTATTGTTATCTTTTGTTCTTGCCAATTATAATATAACAACAATAAAAATTGAATTATTTTTTATTACATTATAATTGGCAAGGGCAAAAAAAAAAACAATTAAAAAAGCCTTGTAAAAAAATAACAGATATAAATAGGACGTAGATTTTTTTTTCTTTTTCAAAATAAAATATGGTAGGATGGGATGTCCGGACGCCAAACAGAATACAACTGTTATTCTTAAAATTTTGTAACAATCATTGCATCAGATAACAGAAAAAATACGACTAATTGTCCTTCAGAGAATCTTCAACAATCGTTTTGAAGAAATGAAAATGAAAATTCCATTATATCTTGTTGAAATAAAAATTATAAAACCTTCTCAAGCTCCGGATACCAAACCTTTCCGGACACCCAATGACTGAGTATAGTTCCATTAATATTCTTATCAAAGCTTAGTTTAATTCTTTTTTTCTTTCAATACCGACATAACAAAACGCATTGTGACTATCCAAGGAAAATCTATTCGTTGATGGCTTAAAAAAACCAGTTTTCCAGGTTTCAGGCGTGTGATATTCTAAATGTTTTCTCGTTCGATAATTTTAGTACAACTAAAGTACTAAAATGTTTAAATATTTATCAACATTATGGACCATAATTATAGCGCGAACGAGCGAAAGTGATAGGCATTTTCCCAATTCAGCCTCGAGTGCATAATGGTATTGCGCCACCTCGGTACTTTGTAAACACACAATACAGGATACACACTTTCACTCCGTGTGTATTGATTTTGTTTTCAAGACTGTCCGAAGATTCCCACTATACACACACCGCGGTTCCTGTACCCCTCTTCAAAGATGCGGCGATAGCGCAGCAGGTGTTTTACGGGGATCCCAAAACGAGACAATTCAGATGATTTCTTGCAAGTAAATAATGCTAGTTCATCTAAAATAGATTTTTCAGAAGAGTAGCTTAGCCAGCAATTGATCAAGATGTCCATAAGCGATCTTAAAACAAAGGTGAGTCCCTTGATTAGTTGTTCATCCTTTTGTTTTTCGTGAAAGTCTCGACACCTGTGTGTCTGCTGTGCACACTCCGAAGGCGAATAGCAGACGGCGCCATTCGCCCTGTATGTATTGTTGTGTAGGGAAGGGTACTCTTAGGTAGCCCTGTACAGGTGTATGGACCCCCAATTTTGTGAAGGGAAGCTGTAAAGGTTTTGCATATACTGTAAATGGTTTTCTTTCTCAGAAGTGTCGTTGGGTTAGTAAGCTTCTACACACCCATCTGCCTACTTAATTACCTGGGTCAAGTGAAAAATTGTGGGTTGGTGAAGATTTCGTTATGATGAAATTGAAAAAGATTATGAATATTATTTTCCAATTCGTTTAGATCGGAAAGCTGCCATAATCTGAATAGATCTTCAAAGGCGAAAATAGAAAGAAAATGATCTATACCAACATATTAATACTGTGCCAAAATGTTTTGATAAGTGAATGGTGTTATGACATTGTTTTGAAAATTATTCGTCAACCATTAACCCAAATCCAGGGGGGGGGGGGTGTTTTAGGCCCCCTCAACGTTTTTTGCAGGAAATCTGAGACCCATAAAGCTCGCCCAGTAATTTGTTGTGACTTTTTTGTTTCATGTCTTACACAACTTTTGAGACCGTACTTGCGATGATCAGGTATGCGGTTCCGGTGCTATGCGCATACAAAGATATTTGTCAAGCTGTTGTTGGTCAGTGTAAATTGTGCATTCTGTAAAAATTCATAAATCCTTGTCTATTTGGCCCTCCTCTGATTTCAGCTATTGATTGCGCAATAGCACAAAAATTTGGGCAAATTTGGACATATAGCCAATGATGTAAATTCCTGGATTGTGTGGTAAATCTACTCATAATGCTAATTAAGCAGTATAATTAGACATAATCATGCATGAATTCTAATAAGCAGAAATGAAGAGAACTGAAGTTCAAAATTTGCCTATTTATTAATAGATCCTCCTCGTAATGCTGCAAACAGATTATCTTTCAAAATGATAAAAAAATAATGAAATAATAAGAAAAATAAAAATTCATGATTTATTTTATGGATTTTGTGAATTTCTTATGTTAATAGAACTTAATTTTATATTGAACATATCATATCACAACAGCGGCACAGCCCTTTAATTAGCACTGCAAAGAAATTAAAAACCATGTGGGTTGTGTTTCATAAAACTCTGCGTAGATCTAAGCACATTTCTATGAACAACTGGTGACCCTTTCTTCGGTGTGATACAGCTCCAGGGGATATTATTGAGGAAAGAAAGCTCAGGTCTGTGTAGATCTGTGCACAGCTTTATGATTCACAACATAGAACACTATTAATTTTGGTTGTTAACGTCTTCATATTTTCCACAAAATCTTGTTTGGACGATCTAAATATATGTTTTTCTTCATACAATTTTATAGAGTGGAATATGATAGATATGGCCAATTTAAGTATCCATTAAAGATAATTTTTGATCTTCCAAAACGTCTGTCCCTCTATATATTAGTTATAGGTGCTGGTACCCCACTATAAATGCAAACAAAAAGTACAACATGATATGAAAACAGTCTTCTGTAACATTTTTCTTATGGCATCTATTTTATAGCCTTGTACCTGGCACACATATACCATTCCTTTCCAAAGTCACTTTCAGCATAATTACATCTGATATGCGTGACATAACATGCAACTTTGTTTCACTTCAATTGACGTTAAAGAAAGTTTTAAGCTGGAAGTTGCTCTCTTTCCTAATCCAAGGAATTTTCTATTCTTAAATTGTTCATAATTCATTATTGATATCTCCTCATCACAAATTTTACATCTTAATTTTTTTCTGAGAATGGAAAGCTACATGCACGGTATGATTAATTGTTTTTGGGAGGCAAGATTTTTTTAAAAATTTTTTCTATCGATCATACTTAGTAATGATTTAACTCTTTCGCTACAAAATTTCAGTTTCCAATTTCCCTATATCTGTACGGAATAAAGTGCAGGAAATTAGAGGAAAATATGGAATATATATAGGGAAAGCATAGTTTTTACTTTTTTTCAGACGGAGAGCTGCTCTCACCGGCTGAAAGCAAGTTCAGTGGTCATGCAGATTAGCTATGGTATATTATATGCAAGCTTCAGTGGGGGATCCCCGTATATCCTTGTATGTCGGTGGCTTGCTGTTCAATCTGTAATATTTTATCGCGCCGATGTGAGCAGCGCGTCGTAGCGAAAGAGTTAAACTATTGCGCAGCCTGCTTTCCAAAGTGCATTCATGATTGATGCCTGTCTCTTGTTGTTAGGGAAGAGAGAGAGAGAGATAGAGATACAGGGTAAGAGAGCAAAATAAAGAATTCATGTTTATCATTCAATTCTGAAAATTCGCACCTTTGTCTACTTTATTCATTTAATTAGAAATTTAAAGTAAATGAAGTAATTTGAAGAAGCAAGATAACATTTTGTATTTCAATATCTAAAAATGATTGTTGGCTTTTGTGCTAGAAGCGCGTAAAGGTTAGAATTTATCTTCGAAAATGGTAGTTGGCCTATCCCTTTTTTCCATGAATTAGTGACCTGACATTGCACAATATGCAATTAAACGCACTCCATGTAGATTTTTTTATTTTTAGAATAGCGCCATCTATAGTTGTCAGCTGTGTATTACAGACTTCATCAAGCATTTATTTTCTTCCAAGATAATCTGAAGAAATCTAGTATGCTCCTCAGAAAGGATCAAGCGATTGTTTCCATGCACACCACACAGCTATCGGTGCTCAGGAGACAGTTAACATCAATCGGAGGGAGGACAATTTTTGTTTGTTGCTTTTCCAAGATATTGAAAAGAGAATTGACTTTGGGAATCATCCAAAATGGCGGGTAAAGAGGATAATGTCATGGCGGTGACGTGTACAGTGAGTGATTTTCATGTTCTTTACCTTGAAATCAAGTGCTAACAAAACTTAGATTTTTAAGACGTGCAATAGAAGACAGAACCCTTGGTTATGAGGGACTTGTTATTTGTTGTTTTGTTATGGCTAGATTGTTATTCTTTATACTTTAATCTTTTTAAAGTTTTTTTTTGCATTATCAATTGAAATCATGAGGAATTCAATGTTTTATTGATTCCCTCATTCATTCTTCTACCTTTCTTCTTCTTATTCTTCTTCTTCCTCTCCTTTTTCTTCTTCCTCAACTTCTTCTTCTTCTTCTTCCTCTCCTTCTTCTTCTTCTTCTTCTTCTTCTCTTTCTTCTTCATCATCATCTTCTTCAATTTTCTTCATTTCTTGCTCCTCCCTCTACATAATCTTCCTCAAATTCTTCTTCTTCTCCTTACTCTTCTCCTCTTCCTCCTTCTTCTCCTTCTCTTTCTGCATCTTTTATTTCTTTACTTTACTTGTTAACAAACTCATGAATTGGAATATCATTTCTTGGGTGTATGGTAATGTTTTTGTTAGTGTCAAATTCTGTTTTAAATCTCCACTGTACTATACAAAGGAAATTAGACATGAGAGTTGTAGAGAGCGAGAGAAAGAGAGGTGGCCTTGGTGAAGGGAGAAGAAATAAAGAGTGCAGTGCGGAAGGACAGGTGAAGTGGAGAAGAAAGGAGGGGGGAGAAAGCAGAAGGGGATGAGAAAGGAGGAGGGGAGGGGAAAGAGGGGCGGAGAGAGGGGAGGAGGNTGTATTTTTATTTTGTGAAATACCATTTAATTGAAAAATGTGCGAAAAATATATTTTTGCAGTATTTTTATAAAGATGTATTTTTGTAGTATTTTTTAGCCCATGTTTGCATGGTGTGAAAAATATATTTTTGCAGTATTTTTCTGGAAGATTTCATGCATGTAAAAAAATGAGAAAAATATTGGAAAAATATATTTTTGTAGTATTTTGCGGGTAGATTTTTGCATAATAAAAAACATAAGTAAAATATTGAAAAAATATATTTTTTACGTACAGTATTCGCGTTCCAAAACTATACTAGAAAAATATATTTTGTAAAATATATTTTTTCATATTTTTACCATATTTTTAGGATATTTTTTTGAAGAAAAAATATCCTAAAAATATATTTTAGGGGGGATTTTTCTGGTATTTTTAGGATATTTTTAGGATATTTTTTTTCAAGTAGGGCAAGGTTCCCAAATCTGACCTCAATTAGATTTGATTCAACTCAATTAATTTGTTAGCTCCATACACTCTCATCTTCCGATGTGAAAAAAAAATCAAAGTTCAAGCGCTGCAGTGCCTACGTGTAACCCAATAACTTGGGAGTTCCATAATTTATTCTGACTTGGAAATCAACAATTTTAGGCTGGGGATAGAAGAGCATCAAATGACCAAGATGTACAGAGAAATTGAGGAGACTGCACCTGTATTCCAACATTGACAGCAAAAATCCTATGAACAAAATTATCTGTATTTCAGTTGTTATGGAGTGAAATAATCTTGGTTTTTACAATCTGGTTGTCAATATTTAAGGAAAGCTATGTGAGAGAGCATTTTAAATGATTTGTACATGAATGTAAATGTTTAATTCTTATTAAAAATTTGAATGAAAACAGAATAGATTGTTTATTGATGATGATGGAAGGGTAACAGGGTAATATCTAGAAAAATAGGAAATTTTATCAACTGATTTTTTTTTTTATTATGTATGTAACTGCAAAGGTATACATGTAGCTATAACACTTTTCATGAAGATATCAGACCACTTTAATATGAAAAGTTTGTTGAAATGCATGTGTGTGTGATTATTTCCTGGACAGCCTAATGGATGTTGAAGGGAAATTTCATAAATGGGAGGCTAATATCATTAGAATTGGGATTATTATGTTAAGCTACTAGATTTAGACATATACTATATGTGAATTTATTTCATAATTGCCTTGAATTTTAGTCACTCTGTCACCCATTCTGTTATGTGAAATGAGATTTTATTAAATTACGTACATAAAGCAATTGGTATTAGAGGGCTTTGCATCAAGTTCAAGGCCTGTATATTGAAATTGATTAATAAATTGGGCGTTTAACTGCACACCAAAGCACGGGTTGGCATTACTAAACATAATACATATCTAGTTTTGGTAATTGCACAAAATTTGAAAATAATGGTCAAAACTAAATGAAAAATATGTGATTTTGGAAGAAAACGTCTAATGACAGAGTATTATAGTGGAAGGTTGGTAAATTCCAGGTGACACATTACACTACGTATACCATAATTTCCTTGCCAGCCAACAGAATTGCATCTTTTGGTTAGTGATTAAATTCTCAAAATAATTCTGTATCAAAATCACTGTCTGTAATCTCTGGATATTTTGCCAGATTTATATTTCTGTCTTTCTGTCTCTCACTCCTCCCATGCCTTCTTCCTCTCCTCCACAATCCTCTAATTCTCTTCCAAGATCTAGTGATCTTATGCAGGACAATTCTTTGGTGGCTCTAAAGTATGCTCAACAAAAGGCTATGTGCGTCCTCCTGTAACAATTTTTTTTTTTAATCAATACGATTTATAGCTCTTGTAAGTCTATGGTAAAATATACAAATGTTTGCAGTTGTCTCTTTTATATTACAATCTGGAGACATTTATCATTTGGATCATGAAATTCATAACCATACCGGTAGATACAAAGTTTGTGAACCAAGATGCAAGTTTGTTTTTTTACCTGGGACACAGAGTCTGTGACCACAGGACTCAAATTTTGCATTCCCAAATTCACAATCTGAATGTTTTGATCCAGAATGCAAATTAATTTCGCAACTCTTGTTACAATGTTTGTGTTCTCGGTATAAAATATGCAGCCTGGGTCGCAAATTTCTCATCCTTGATAGCAAATTTCATGACTGGAGTTGCGTTCTATAAGCTTTAAAGCTGTGCGTAGACTCTGCAGACAATTGGTGACCCCTTCTTCTTCTCAATGATACCCCTGGCTCTGAATCACTCTAAAGAAACAGTCACTAGTCATTCGTAGAGTCTTGTGTAGATGTATGAACTGCTATATAAAACACAACTTAGGTAGCAAAATGTCTGATTCCTAGGGCCTATTGTTTACCGTACTTTAGCCCCACCAGCTTATACCTTGATAAGCAGAAGTGCTTGTGAATGACGTATAAATTCCTAATTGGCGGTCAGACCCACAGCTTGATATCAACGTCTGTTGGGTAAAGGAATCTAAGATGGCATTGCAAGGTTAAGTAGATCTATATCTTCATAGGAAGTGTCACCTGCATATTACTGGGTAGAGTAGATAGTTTTTCTTCACAATATTCTGTGCGTAAGACATATTTGCACAGGTCTACAATCATGAATGAATATGATTCTATCATTGAAGTCACTAATCAAAAAGAATATTTGCCAAAATCTCTATATTTTAAACAGTTTCAACATTCACTTGTGAAGATTATTGAGTAAAATACATTTTGTTGATGCTAAGAGATTATATCTTATTCATTAATGTGTATCTTAATTTGCCCCATTTTCTAGCTGAATTCATGACATGGAGGGAAGGATAAGATTTATTCAGTCTAATCTCCAGTGATTTGACAATTTTCTTGTAATTTGTTGACTGACACTCAATGAATTCCTTTTCCCACATTTTTTACCAAAGACAATCAAAAATTTACAAAATGTAGGTCAGTAGGTTTGTTATAAAACCAAAATGGTCTTGATTTTACAGACTAGATTATCAATGAAAGGGTAGTGGAATGCTTCATAACAGATTCACTGCATGTCATCATAACCATTTCTAATAAAAATGGATTTCAGTTATCAGTAAAATGGGGTCAATATATTTCATCAACTCACTGTAAGTCATTCCCATTCACTGCCTGGTGAATTGTCCTATATATTTCATTGCCGAAAGAGTAATCTAGAGAGATTGAGTTTTGAGAATCTGTTCATGCTGCAAAAAAATAATGCATAGCTCCATTGCATGAAATGTGAATGTCTTGAATTTATAATTTTTCTTCAAGTGTCATTTGCGGTCATATAGAATGTTCTTAGTTTTTCTCTTTCATCTGTATCAATAAAAGTATAAGATTCTCAAGACAGTCAAGACAGTTTGATTTGAAACCTAAATGGTCTTGATTTTCCATACTGTAAGGATAGTTGTATACTTCAAATTCTCTGCATGCGGTATTTATCATAACCCTTTCTAATAAAAATGGATTTAAAATTCATTAGAATGGGGTCAATATATTGCATCAACTGACTGCAAGCTTTCCCAGTCACTGTCTGGTGAATTGTTATATATATATTATTGCAGAAAGAGTAATCTACAGAGATTGAATTCTAAGATTCTGTGCATGCTTGTGGAGAATATTTTAAGTGCATCTCTATTTCATGATTTTATATGAACATGCTCATGAATTTATAATTTTTCTTCAAGTGTTATTTGCGGTCATATAGAATGTTCTTAGTTTTTCTCTTTCATCTGTTTCAATAGCAGTATAACATTCTCAAGCAGTCAATAATTCATAGATCAGGAGGTTTGATTTGAAACCCAAATGGTCTCAATTTTCCATACTTTAGGGATTACTGCTTACTTCATATCAAATTCTCTGCATGCTGTATTCATCATAGTCGTTTCTAATAAAAATGGATTTCAGATTCATTAGAATATGGGGTCAATATATTGCATCAACTGACTGTAAGTCATTCCCATTCACTGCCTGGTGAATTTTTCTACTTTATTGCAGAAAGAGTATCTACAGAGAATGAGTGTTCAGAATATAAATGCATTTCTCTTTTATGATTTTATATACATGTAGCTATGCTCTTGAATTTATCATTTTTCTTCAAGTGTCATTTGCGGTCATATAGAATGTTCTTAGTTTTTCTCTTTCATCTGTTTCAATAGCAGTATAACATTCTCAAGCAGTCAATAATTCTAAGATCAGCAGGTTTGATTTGAAACCAAAATGGTCTCAATTTTCCATACTGTACGGATTTTTGCATACTTCATATCAAATTCTCTGCATGCTGTATTTATCATAACCCTTTCTAATCAAAATGGATTTCAGATTCATTAGAATATGGGGTCAATATATTGCATCAACTGACTGTAAGTCATTCCCATTCACTGCCTGGTGAATTGTTCTATTTTATAACAGAAAGAGTAATTTACAAAGCTTGAGTTTTGAAAATCTGTGCAAGCTTGTGGAGAATATCAATGCATCTCTATTTCATGATTTTATATGAAGTATGCTCTTGAATTTATGATTTTTTTTCAAGTGTCATTTGCGGTCAAATTACAGTGTTCTTAGATATTCTCTTTCATCTGTTTCAATAGCAATATAACATTCTCAAGCAGTCAATAATTCATAGATCAGGAGGTTTGATTTGAAACCCAAATGGTCTCCATTTTCTATACTGTAAGAATTATTGCCTACTTCATATCAAATTCTCTGCATGCTGTATTTATCATAGTCCTTAAATTTTTGATAGAAATGCATTTAAAATTCATTAGAATATGGGGTCAATATATTGCTTCAACTGACTCTAAGTCATTCTCTGTCACTACCATGTGCATCGTTCAATTGCACTACAGAAAGAGCAATCTACAGAGATTTAGTTTTGAAAATCTATGCATGCTTGTGGAGAATATAAATGCATTTCTGTTTAATGATTTTATGTAGACATGCTTTTGGAGAATATAAATGCATCTCTATTTCATGATTTTATATGAACATGTTCTTGAATTGATAATTTTTCTTCAAGTGTCATTTGCGGTCAAATGCAGTAACATTCTCAGTTTTCACTTTGATATATTTCAATAGCAGAATGACATTCTCAAGACAGTCAATAATTCCAAGATCAGGAGGTTTGATTTGAAACCCAAATGGTCTCAATTTTCCGTACTGTACGGATTTTTGCATACTTCATATCAAATTCTCTGCATGCTGTATTTATCATATTCCTTTCTAATAAAAATGGATCTAAAATTCCTAGGAATAAGGGGTCAATCTATTGCATCAACTGACTATTCAACTCATTCCCAGTCACTGTCTGGTGAATTGTTCTATTTTATTGCAGAAAGAGAAATTTACAGAGCTTGAGTTTTTAACATCTGTGCATGCTTGTGGAGAATATAAATGTATCTCCATTTCATTATTTGATATGAACATGCTCTTGAATTTATAAGTATTCTTCAAATGTCATTTGCGGTCAAATACAGTGTTCTTAGTTATTCTCTTTCATCTGTTTCAATAGCAGTATAACATTCTCAAGTAGTCAATAACTCTTTGATCAGGAGGTTTGATTTGAAACCCAAAAGGTCTCAATTTTTCATACTGTACAGATTGTTGCATACTTCATATCAAATTCTCTGCATAGTCCTTTCTAATAAAAATGGATTTAAAATTCATTAGAATATGGGGTCAATCTATTGCATCAACTGACTACGTAAGTCATTCGTAAGTCATTCGAGGTATCTGTCTGGTGAATTGTTCTATTTTATTGAAGAAAGAATAATCTACCTAGATTGAATTCTGAGATTCTGTGCATGCTTGTGGAGAATATAAATGCATCTCTATTTTCATGTCATTTGTGGTCAAATTCAGTGTTCTTATTTTTCTCTTTTATCTGTTTTAATAAAAGAGTAACATTCTTAAGACAGTCAATATACTTTTAGTTTGCGACTTTCAGGAATTAAGAGATCAACATATTGGGATTAAAATTGCAAATCAAGGCTCGANGCTTCATAACAGATTCACTGCATGCCATCATAACCATTTCTAATAAAAATGGATTTCAGTTTTCAGTAAAATGGGGTCAATATATTGCATCAACTGACTGCATTCATTCGTTCCTCAATCACAGCAGGGTGAATTGTTCTATTTTACTGCAGAGAGTAATTTACAGAGCTTGAGGTTTGAAAATCTGTGCATGCTTCTGGCGAATATAAATGTATCTCCATTTCATTATTTGATATGAACATGCTCTTGAATTTATAATTTTTCTTCAAGTGTCATTTGCGGTCATATAGAATGTTCTTAGTTTTTCTCTTTCATTTGCTTCAATAAAAGTGTAAGATTCTCAAGACAGTCAAGACAGTTTGACTTGAAACCTAAATGGTCTTGATTTTCCATACTGTAAGGATAGTTGTATACTTCACATCAAATTCTCTGCATGCCTTATTTATCATATTCCTTTCTAATAAAAATGGATTTAAAATTCATTAGAATATGGGGTCAATCTATTGCATCAACTGACTACGAAAGTCATTCCCAGTCACTGTCTGGTGAATTGTTTTATTTTACTGCAGAAAGAGTGTCTATACAGAGATTGAGTGTTCAGAATATGAATGCATTTCTGTTTAATGATTTTATGTAGACGTGCTCTTGAATTCACAATTTTTTCTTCAAGTGTCATTTGCGGTGAAATTCAGTGTTCTTAGTTCTTCTCTCATCTGTTTCTATTAAAGTATAACATTCATTAGACATTCAATAATTTTTAGTTTGAGACTTCTGGGAATTAAAAGATCAAAATCTTTGGATTAAAATTGCAAATCAAGGCTCGGGCACATAGGCAAGTTATTGCTCTAAAAAGGAACATTTCGTGGATTGTCTTGAATAAAGACCGCGTTTTTTCATTATAATTTGATTAAATGAACTGCACTGTATACATTTGCCATTTTTAAAAACATACCTGCATATTATAGTATACATTTCTTGCTTGTGAATATTACAACATCCTTATTAGATTTACATTTTCTGCACAAGCTTATGAGATTTAATCCAATAGAAATATTATGTACGCTAGTTTTTCCAACCTTTCAATGCTGCATATATATTTGCTACATCTTTAAGTAAGTTATGGAAAATAATCCTATTGGAATGCATGCTCAAATCCATTGGACAACTTGAGGCCGCGGCCACGCATAAATTGAGTTCAAAAGAATTATTGGCTTATGCACTGGAAAAAAGCATTGCACTATTACACCAAGCCGGTATCCTTAGCCTATATCCCCAAAGTGCTATAGCAACATCAATGCAGAATTGAGATGATTCCAATGGTGTTTCTTTTACAACAGTGTATGGCATGCGTAGGTGTGAAGAGTTTCATTAGATGAGAACCAATCTAACCGAGTGAGGTAAAACATGTCCCCTAAATTTGAAGCTGTCCTGTTCAAAAGTATGAAATGGTTAATCTGGATTTGATGCTATATCTTGATAGAGTACTTCCCCAAGAACATTTCGGTACCTTTCCAAAGATGCGAAATAGTCATGAGATTTATGTTATTTAAAATGTCCCTTATACCAAAGCTATATTTTGGCTTCGAGACAGAGAACAAAGCAGTGTGGAGGCAGAGAAGTGTGTATAATTATTCTTCTTGTAATAGCATGGAAATGAGATTGATTTATAGAAGATGTTTGTTTTCTTCGCTCTCTGAATGTCAGCAGATTTCGTGCAGAAAAAAAGCTTACCAACATATTCTTTATAATATTCTTTATAAACAGGTGTGAGAGAAATGCATCCTTGATGTGATAGCGTGGAAATGAGATGGAGAAATAGAGGGGATTTATTTGTGGAAGATCTTTGTTTGTTATGCTCTCTAAATGTCATCAAGTCTAGTGCAAGGAAAACTCCATTAATGTTCAAAATGTTTGATGTATCGTCATAGATCTTCCACAATCTCAACAGGGTAGGGACAATTTCTATACAAAGGGCTTATTTGTAAGATTTCTGTGACTTGATATTCCCATATACTCAATACCAAAGCTATATTTGGGCTTTGAGACAGAGAACAAGACAGCGAGGAGGAAGAGGAAATGACGTTGGAAATCGATTAAGAATATTGTTTATAAACAGGTGCGAGAGAAATGTATCCTTGATATAATAGCTAGGAAATGAGATGGAGAGGTGGATGAGATTTATTTGTGAACGATCTTCGTTGTTATGCTCTCTAAGTGTCATCAGGTCTCGTGCAAGGAATAGCTCCTCATTAATGTTCAGAATATTTCATACATTGCCATAAATTTTCCACAATCTCAAGTGGGTAGGGACAATTTCCATAAGAACGGCACATTTGTAAGAAGTCTGTGAATCAGAAGTCTCATATAATCAATATCAAAGCTATGTTTGGCTTTAAGACAGAGAACAAAACAGTGAGGAGGAAGAGGAAATGATGTTGGTATCGATTAAGAATATTCTCTCTCAGCAGGTGTGAGAGAAATGCATCCTTGATGTATAGCATAGAAATGAGATGGAGATGTAGAGGAGATTTATTTGTGAAAGATCTTTGTTTGTTATGCTCTCTAAATGTCATCAGGTCTCGTGCAAGGAAAAGCTCACCATTAATGTTCAATATATTTCATTTATCGCCATAAATTTTCCATGATCTCAAGTGCGTGAGGACATTTTCTTTACCAAGGACTCATTTGTTAGATTACTTGTATGTGAAACAAGTCCCATTTCATCAATATCAAAGCTATATTTTGGCTTCAAAAGAACAAAGCAGGGAGGAGGCAAAGGATTGTGTATTATATATTCTTTCCAAGTAAGTGTGAAAGAGAGGAATCCTTGATGTAATAGCTTGTAAATGAGATTGATTTGGGGAAGATTTTCGTTTGCTCGCTCTCTAAATGTCAGCAGGTCTAGTGAAGGGAAAAGCTCCTCATTAATGTTCAGAATATTTTGTATATCGCTAGAAATTTTCTATAATCTCTTCAAGTGCACAGGGACAATTTCTATACCAAGGACCCATTTGTAAGATTTATGTAATATAAGTCCCATTTAATCAATATTCAAGCTATATTGGGCTTTGAGAAGAATAACAAAGCCGTGAGGAGGAAGAGGAAATGATGTTGCCATGGATTGTGTATATTCCTTATAAGCAGGTGTGAGAGGAATACATTCTTGATGTAATAGCATGGAAATGAGATGGAGAAGTAGAGGAGATTTATTTGTGGGAGATCTTCATTTGTTATCCTCTCTAAATGTCTTTTGGTCTAGTGCAATGAATAGCTCCTCATTGATTATTATTATTTATTTCCTTTTTCATATACATGATACAAAATAACATCACAAGTAAAAAAAATAAAATAAAGAAGGCGAGTACCCTGACAGCACAGCTTGTGTTGGGATCGCCTTTACAACAAAACAAAGTGAAACAAAATCATCTCTTTGAAGAAAATTAAAGAAAATAAATTATTACATATTTCATACATTGCCAAAAATTTTCCACAATCTCATTTGCATAGGGACAACTTCTTTACATTTGTAAGATTCATGTAATAGAGCCCTATTTAATCAATATCAAAGTTATATACAAAGAACAAATCAGAGAGGGGACAGAGGAGTGTGGATTTTCTTCGCAAGCAGGTGTGAGAGAAATGCATCCTTGATGTAATAGCGTGGAAATTAGATGGAGAGCAGATGAGATTTATTTGTAGAGGATCATTGTTTGCCATCAGCAGGCTAAGTGCAGGGAATGAAATCTAAAAATTATAAACATTATGGTGTACAATACTGTATCGCTCATGACCTTTTATTTCAAAAGGATATCAATCTTGCAATAGTTTGATACTCTCTGAAACTATGATTGAAACTGTTAAGGAATCAGAAGAATATAGATTGAGAGTTGAATTGAGTGAATTTTTCAGTAAGATTGATATTTTCACTATTTTTTCTGTGGTCTATTGTACACATTTCTGCCTCAAGGCTGCCATGTGCGATTATTATCAACCTATTAAAGTGTCAAGCTTCAAGGCCTTCTAGAATTGCTGGTAAAATAGGAGTGAAGATGGAGTAAACTCCGAAAAGAGTGAAAATTAAAAAAAAATCACTTCAAGTTTACTCAATATTTCAAAAGGTGTGACAAATAGGCGACCTTTCTCTGCAGATGAAAAATGAAAGGAACTTTCCTTTGAATAAACTTTTGTGATTGCTTATTAGAAGGAAGTTGTTTAATTAATTTAACTTCTTTGTCCCTTTTGCTAATAGTGATTGTGATGACTGTGTTTCGTGCATTACTCAGCCTTGAGATAGTTTGAAAGATTGAAAATAGAAAGAAAAAAATTAAAATAAAGAAATGAAAATGGAGAGAGAGAGAAAGAGAGAGAGAGAGAGAGAGAGAGAGAGAGAGAGAGAGAGAGAGACCTACCGAATCAGGGTTGGTGTTTCACCAAGATAAAAAAAACTTGAAGAGCAGATAAAAGAGACTTGAAGAGCAACGCACAAGAACAGCTGACGTATCCGTTCCTGTGCATACCGATTCATAATATTACACCTACTCAGCGCAAGAACTTCATAACTTGGTAAAAATCCGCCCTGGTCACTTTCCAATATTTTTTGTAATTGAGATAAGATAAAAAGAAAAAAGACACACCCTACTGTGAGCTTTAGTGATTTGCACCTTTCATTCAGCAAGAATGAATTATGCAGTTATAAACATGTCATTGTCCTGGCACAATATACATGTAGGCAATGTTGCAAATGAATTGCCATTGGCAGCTTCATACTTCACTTTGCAATAATATTTGGATGAGTGAAGAATTTTGCTGTGCTTTCTTCATGTTTTGATTTTTTTCTTCATGAATAATCTTTGCTTTTTTCTTTGCTTTTCACTAAGTGCTCAATGGAAATGTTTTGTGATGTGTGGTTGGTTGATTTTCTAATGTAATGATGTGAATGGAAGTTTTATACGTGCTTTAATGAACCTTTTAGTGCTTCCCCTTTATTTCTTACTTCTTTTCTTTTTATAATCTGTCTCTGTTGATGTTATTTGCATCGAGACAAAAATATGTCTTGTATTATTTGTCCATGGGCCTGTAACATGCAATTAAACTTACGATAAATATCAATCACAAGTCTACGGCAAAACGTATACCATGAAGATGCAATTGATTTTCAATTTATTGTATCTCTTTTGTGTAACAGGCCTCAAATATCTTAACTTCCATGTACCTGATACACAGAAAGTTTCTCTGTCAACAATACCAACTTTTCTAGTTTCCAATGGACACCCTGTATGGAGAGATATGATTCCAAATGTATTGTTTCCACTTAAGAAGTATACACCTTTTTTGCAGTGATCATGTTCTGTTTGCCTTACCTCCTAGAGGGATGACTATATTTGGACCGATTGCGCTATCTAACTAAGATATGAAAACAGTAAATACAACTTATTGTGTTTATAGACATGTTTACAAATAATTTTTTCTTTTAAGACAGATGCAAGTGCTGAAGAACTTGAAAGGTCATCTGTCTACATCAATCGCTTCTTCAGTTTACTTTGACTGTAAACAAAATTATATTTTAAAAGTTAAATTTTCACTTGGGTTTTATTTTCGCTAATTTTGCCACCATGAATTTGCTACATTATCCATTCATAAGGATGCCTATCGAATACAATAATATTTCAAATTGTGAACATTACAACTTGCTAATACGGAAATATGTCTGAAATTCAGTGAATTGGCTAAAATTTATGTATGTTAAAAATATGGGTTTTGCAGTAGGTATAAAAAAATTGTCTGCTGTCAATGGTAACTTATCAAGTTTCCATTAGACACCCTCTATAGCTCTAGAGATTGGACTCCAATTGCATTGTAGACATGAAAAAGTTCAGCAGCCATTTTTTATATGATGGTACTATCTGAACTGTATGCTATCTTATTTAGATATGAAAACATTAAACACAATTTTATTTCATGGTTATCATGTAAGCAAAATAGTTTCCTTTTAGACACTCGGGCCAGAAATGAATGCTAAATACTTTTCCTGAAAGACTATCTGCCTTACGTAATCACTTGTTCTGTTGACTTTAATTGGCCTTTATGAGCAGGTATTTTAACTCTTACTATTTAGAAGTGATTATGGAAATCATAGAAACACTTAGAAGTTGTGTTACGTAGTATATAAATTATAGCTATTTTTCTCATAATTATTATGTGATGTGCACACATAGACTAACCTTAATTGTTTATTTAATTTAACAATAAAAGTTCATATTCTGAAAGGGGATGTATTCACACCCTTCATACCCTCTACATGGATATCGACATTCCTGTCTCTATTTTCTTTTCTTTTTAATAAATAAGCATACTTTATTGTTCATCTCAGAATAATGAATACAAGCATATTTACAAACATATAAATTTAGGATAAACACTGCGGGAGCAGAGTATACAAGGTATGAAATCAAAACAACAACAAAAACACTAAAACTATAACAAAATGAGTGAAAATTAATGTACAACATAACACAATTGTCAAATGATGTGACAGAGACATGAGAATGTAAATCTACGGTGGAACTATAATTTTTGGAATAACTTGGAGATGCAAGAATTAAAACAGAATAGCCAGTCAATCTGATAGGATCTGATGAAAAAGTTGAGATTGACATGTAGCGCAAATCGCAAATCCTTACAACAATACAGCACTATGAATACCAAAAAAAATTGCGAGGAAAACTTTTTGCGAATTTCACGACCATGAATTCGCCAAACTTTTCACTCATCGAGTGCATATAGACATGTTTTTTATAGTCTTACAAAGAATAGAAATAGCGTCTCACTATATGTGTGAAAAGGTCTGAAATGAAATGAATTCTCCAAAATTTATTTATCCTAGAATATTGGCTTTTAAATAATTGTTCTGAGCATGCAAAGTGTTATACTTATAGTGCTCTAAAGAATATACTAACTGTCTGTACATTGTGTATCAAATCAATACCATTTCTGTATTTAGTTCAAAGAGGAGTTAAGATAATATTGCAAACTTACACTAGTTTACACAATTTGGGCTCTCCATATTACAGTGCAGTAAGCTGCATGTACTTTAGGCTGTATTTATGCATTAAAATTCAGTGGAGGAAAGATGTACGAAATGCACCTAAAATTATATTACAACTCTCCATATATTTACGTCAATGTGTGCATGTATTAGAGCTATGATTCCATAATCTGTGCATTATTAACCCTATCCAGGCCTTTATTCAATCAAATTACGCCCTTATCTCACTCGAACGTACGCCTCTGGTGTGCCTGAAGGGTTAACCCAAGGTTTGGATGTGATGGAAGGAGAGGGGTAATATGATTAAGGGTCGTGTTGAGGCTCGGTGGGAGTGGGGCGGACCTTAAGAGTAATCCTGTTAGAGAGCTAATACGTCTATAGCTTCATGGCGGTGGAATGATGGACTCTACTGCGGCCGCTGGAGATTTGCTGACTTGGGGGTAGTCAGCTGTGAAGCCAGGGGGAGGGATGGGGATGAGGGATGGGGGATATTAAGCATTTAGAGAGTAAAGGGATAAGAGAAGAGGAGATAGTTGGCTGACTTGGGGGTAGTCAGCTGTGAAAACGTGGAGGGATGGGGGAAGGATTAGGGATGAGGGGTGGGAGATGAGGGATGTTGGGGTTTAGAAAAAAAGCAGTAAAGGGATAAGAGAAGAGGATTTGGGGGTAGTCTGATTTGAAAGGGGGGGGTATGTTGGTATTTAGAGAAAGAGAAGTAAAGGGATAAGAGAAGAGAATCTGATGACTTGGGAGTAGTCAGCTGTGAAACCAGGGCGAGGGATGGGGGAGGGATTAGGGATGAGGGGTGATGGGAGGGATGAGGGGTGAAGAATGGGGAATGATGGATGTTAGGGATTAAGAGAAAGAGAAGTATAGGGATAATAAAAGAGATTTGATGACTTGGGGGTAGCCAGCTGTGAAACCAGGGGGAGAGATGGGGGGAGGGATGAGGGATGTTGGGGATTAAGGGAAAGAGGAGTAAGGGTAGAATAGATGAGAATATGGGTATGTTAGGAGATTCATAAAGTGAGAGTGAAGGAAGAGGAAGAGGAAGAGAGAAGAGGAGAGAAGAGAAGAGAAGAGAAGAGAAGAGAAGAGAAGAGAAGAGAAGAGAAGAGAAGAGAAGAGAGGAGAAGAGGAGAGAAGAGAAAAGAGGAGAGGAGAAGAGAAGAGAAGAGAAGAGAAGAGGAGAAGAGAAGAGAAAAGAAGAGAAGAGTAGAGTAGAGAAACTGTAGTCGGCTTTGAAGCTAAGGGAGGGATGGGGGAAGGGATTTTGCTGATTTGTGGGTAGTCGGGTGTGAAGCCNTGAGGGATGGGAAGGAAGGATAAGGGATGGGGGAGGAGGGGTGATGGATGGGGGATGAGGGGTGAAGGATGGGGGAGGGATGAGGGGTGAAGGATGGGGTATGATGGACGTTTGGGATTTAGAGAAAGAGAAGTAAAGGGATAATAGAAGAGATTTGCTGACTTGGGGGTAGTCAGCTGTGAAGCCAGGAGGGGGTGGGGGAGGGATGGGGAATGATGGATGTTTGGGATAAGGGAAAGAGAAGAAAATTTGGTGACTTGGTGGTAGTTAGCTGTGAAGCCAGAGGAAGGGGGATGGGGAAGGGTACTATGTTGGAGATTAACTCTTCCTGTGTTCTGTTCGCAGAAATGATCATGAAGGCACTGGTTTCGTTCGCAAAATTGCACATACACGCGATTCCCCATAGACGTAAATTAATACACTAAATATCCATAGGGCGAAGTCTGATCTGGGTCTGAATGTCAACAACTAAGCGAGAATGTATTGTATTGTACCATGGGAATTACATTGTGAATATGGGAACCTATTGTCAGAAAAACCCATAAACAGAATACACAGGAAGTACACTGGTGAAAAAATCAATAACCACAAGGGTCTGTCTATTGTTTTGTGTCCAAGCTAGTCTTGGCAACATGACCAGTTTCCTTTACCCCAAAGGGTACGTTCCAGATTTAGAGAAAGAGAATTATAAGGATAAGAGAAGAGACTTTGCTGACTTGGGGGTAGTAGTCATTTTTTAAACCAAGGGGGATGGGGTAAAGATATGTTGGGGATTAAGAGAAATAGAAGTAGAATTTGCCGTTTATGGGGTAAGGGTATGTTGGGGATGTAGAGAAAGAGAATTGAAGGATTAGAGAAGATAGTTTGCTGACTTGGGGGTAGTCAGCTTTGGAACCATGGGAGGGATGGGGGAAGGATATGTCAAGCGCTTCAAAGAGTGAGGGATAAGGAATGGGAAGGAAGAAGAGAAGAGAGTTGGAATAAAGTGAAGGAAAAAAAAAGGATTAGGAGCAGGAAATGGAAAAGCTGAAGAAGAAAAACAGTATAAGAGACAGAAGTAGAAGGGAAAGACAGATAAACATTGAAGAAATTAGAATAAGTGGAAGAGTAGAGAGAAAGAGAGAAAAAGTAGAAGTAGCAGAGAGAAGATAAGTAAAAGAAAGAAAGAGAGAGAGGAGTATTGATAGAAAAATGATGGCCTTCCCTTGTACAAAACCAGCCACATGCATTTGTGAAGTGAAGTACATTTTACGTCCATTAACGACATATGTCATCCAGTACTGTACTCAGATTTTTCCATTTACACTTCAGCATAATCACCATTTGTTGAAAATCAATCTACCAATACTAGAAGATATCATACAGAGATTGTACATAGTCCTTTCTACTCCTTCTCATGTTTGTGGATTGCAGGGAATGTGTGCGATGCATGCATGCATTGGCATAGCCGTGGTGGGAGGTTGATAGCAGGGATGCGGTCGTCATGGTTACTGGCAGGTGTGTATAGCGATCATCTTGGAGAGAGTAGATGCTGGACATTGGATGTTATGTAAACCATGTTGATATGACATAATGCCGATTGTGTAAACAATGTAAGGGCGGGTGAGTGGGGTAAGGATGAGGGAGGGAGAAAATGACAGATAGAACTGATGTACATTATGAATGGGGAGAAAAAATAATGTTGGTCAGGAGGAATTAAATAGATATGAAGTCCGGAGAGAGGATGTTGGACTGACAGGGGGATGGTGGGTAGTTACCCAAGTATTCAGAGGAAAGATGTTTGTTAAGATAGAGTGGGAGAGAGGGTAGGCTAATAGAGGGAGGGAAAGGGAAAGAAGGAAGGGAGAGGTGGGTTGGTTGAGGAAGAGAAGGGGGAACGGGAGGGAAAGATAGTTGGTAGTAACTCAATAATTTACAGGAAAGATTGTTGTAAGACAGGAGGATTGGGGTGATGGAGCAAGGGAAGGGGAAAGAGAGAGAGAGAGAGAGAGAAAGAGAGAGAGACACACAGACACAGCATTCAAGAAAAAATGAGAGGTGAAAATGGGGAAGTGGAGAAGGAGAGAGTTTGACAGATGAGAAGAAATGGTGAGAGAGAGAGAGAGAGAGAGAGAGAGAGAGAGAGAGAG
>BQKZ01002159.1:63710-77046 GCA_036244855.1 Temnopleurus reevesii
CTTTGGCACATATTATTTATTCATAGTTCTGAACATTCTTCTCACATTTTGTGCGATTCTGTGAACATTCATTTTATTTTTTTAACAAATACCAGAATATATCTTTAAAGAAGAAATGAAAGGAGAAAGAAGATAGAGGGAGTAGAAACGAGCGTGTTAATTGCTCTGAATGGATGAAGAGTGATGGAGGAAGGGATATGTGTTCAGAGACAAACACAGAGAGAGGGGAGGGTGAGTGTACGTGGGAATGAGGAAGTTGGGAAGGAGAGAGATAGGGAGGTTAGGAGATAATACCAGGAAAATTGATATAAATAGGGGTGAATTTAGATGATTATCATAGTTAGTTAAATTGGATTGAAGGAGTGAAGGAAGAACTTGAGTGCTTGCATACCCTACCTATCTCACATTTAATGGAACATACTTGAAATTGATGATGCCTATACGTGCATAACACATTGTGCATGCTTTTTTGTCACAATGAGGCGTGGATTGCTTTGATAATAAATGTTTGGAAGAAGCTAGGTGTTGTACAGAGCGTGTCATAAACAGAGATGTCAAACATTGATAAATGTGCATGATGTAAAAATTGAAATGTTAATGATGCAATATCTAAACAAATGTGAGAGCAAACATGACAGAAATAATCACATTCTTAGCCATAATGTTCATCTTCATTGCAAGTCTTAAAGATTCCTTGTGCATATTCCGGAACAGTGGGCATCTCGGCTTAAAAGAGAAATTCCTTCAGCAGACATGTACCTGATCTTACGATCTTATGAAGATATGAAGTTATTTAGTGCAGTATAAGCTTAAATTTTCACAGAGGCTTAATTTTGCAAAGTTTGCATTCATAAATTCACTAAAATTTCATTTATTAGAATGCTTATTAAATTGTGTATAATTCTCTCAAATTTATGTAAACTAAAACCTTGGCCTATTACAGTATGCATGAGAGTTTAAGCATTTTATATTCTAGGACTCAGGAGGTTTCCATCTGTGCATTTAAGTTTAAAGTTTTTGTCTGATAACGCTCTCTATTTAAGGGGATTCGCATGATTGCGAGTGCTACTTACTATATTCCCCTCCAGATGTTGAAGCGCAAGCGTCATGGTGTAGTGGTTTTGACTATTGCCTTTCAACCAGAGGGTTGCAGCTTCAAATCCCACCCAGGAAGTTAATTTACTTCAGCAGCAAATTTATTCACACTGCTGCACTTAAACAAGGTGAGGCGAATTGTTACTTGGCAGGAACATTCTAACTTTAAGACTTTCCCTTGTAAGAGCAGTGGGTACGCATGATGAAAGATACTCTCAACGATAATGTATTCTTTATCCCCTTTCTCGTTTTATTTTCTTACACATCAGCTCTTAAGTTTCTATGTAAAATCTTTTCATGTACATGTATGTTTTCAAGTGAGTCTCATTGTTGACAAATGTGAAGGTCTTTATAGAGTGTCAGACCGCATCTCTTTCTAAACTGTCAGCTTATTCGGTCAAAGTCTTGTTTTATTTAAGCTCACTCCAAGTTAAAAGGTGTATTGTGAATCTGCAAGCATACTTTGCCTTGATATCTCCCCAAGGTAAACTACACGCTCGGCAAAGTATGCTATTATACCAACACAATGCCAGCAATTTCTATCGTCATTTGTAATCCTTTAGAGCAATACGTCTGAAAGCAAGAATTATTCCTCCTTCACAATTAGCTAGTGTTCAGTCGGCAGTTCTTAGTCTAATTATGCATCACCAACTACTTTCTGGTTAACTTCTATTGTCCTGATTTATTGTTTGATATTACTAGAAAAAAATATGTTTTAATGGAGGTTGTCCCTTTACACATAAGTCTGAAATGGGGTATAACAAAATTTCTGGTTAAAGGGGAACTTCACCCAGACATTGATGTGATCTCAGTGGATGGAGAAAAATATGATCTAGAAAATTTTAGCAACATCTGATAGTCCATTCAGAAGTTATTTATTGTTACAGTTTTGATTTACACCCCTCATGGCCTCCTTAGATTGACAGCTAGTGTGGAGAACTCTCCATCAATTTTGTACACAAAATTTCACATTTTGTTCCCTTTAAAGGAAAGTAGACAATAAATCAACAAGATTCATCCCAAAAATGCATGCAGAATCAATATGTTAACATGATACTTGAAAAGAAAAGTAAAATGTCAACTTTCTAGAAAAAGAAGAAATTTTGAAATTTCTATACGTACAAAATGAATAGAGAGTTATGATTATGATTATAATGAGGTTCTTTACTGTGCAAATCAATTTTCCATTGATTAAGCGATTTGATAATTGTAGTATTATTATATGATTGTTATTTGTGCATTTTTATTGGTGGGGGAGAGGGTTCAATTTTTTAAAATTAGCTAATATTTGCCACTAGAATTGCCTTAGAATAGGATCTACAATCAACTCCGGTTTGAGAACAGAGTATTTTCTGTGTGTATAGTATTGTAAGTTCATGACAAGAATAATGACGAGCGTCTTTCCTCCATTTTGGATTGTAAATAAATCAGTGTAATAAACCCTCATCTTAATGGCAAGTATTAGCTTGCATTTCTCAAGTCTCCTTTCCCAACGGATGCAAAACAAATAAATCTTATGTCATAAACCTTGGCACAATCTTGAGCACGTGCATAAATGCAACATTTACCTTCCTTTGCGAAAAGCAGATATTTAGATACAAAACAAATAAATCTTATGTCATAAGCCTTGGCACAATCTTGAGCACGTGCATAAATGCAACATTTTCCTTCCATTGTGGAAAGCAGGTAAATTCTAGTGCTGTAGAATTTAGCATGCAGTGTATACTGAATGTATATGTGGAAGGGGAAGTGGGAAGTGGGAAGGGGAGGTTTTTTTTTTGGGGGGGGGGGAGGGTATTGATGAAGAGAAAATATAAACGATGTTAATTTGTGTTGAATTATGGTTTTTACTCAATGCCGTATATGATTCCATGCATTTTCCCCCCAAAAAGGTAATGGGCTCTAAGTGTAAAAATGGTTCTGCAGTTCCTGATTCCCCTAATAAGCAATGTAATAATATAAGCAATGTAATACATGTAAATGTAAAACATCATTTTAAAAATGACTTGATATTCATTACCCTTTTGAAAAAGAAATTAAAGGCATAATCTAACAATTAATGCCAATTCAATGCAAAACTGCAATTTAAATATGTAACCCATTAGATATCTTAAAAAAAGAGAAAGAATAGATCAGCGCTCAGAAAGCAAATGGCTTTGGGCCAGGGAAACAATCAAGCTTTCCTTGCCTAAGCTCCCTGCAGAGGTACATCTATACTTGTGCTTTGTGGTAGACACTTAAGCAACCGTCCAGTCTCTGATAAATAATCAGTGATAAATCACAGGTCTGTAAAGTTCCATCATGAAGTATACATGACAAAGGAACTTACAAAATTCAGGGGACTCCTATTTTGGCCTCATGTTTAGAATAAATAGCAGTTAACCAGCCAAATCAGCTCAATTTTGTTTTCAATACTAGATGATGTTAGCCATTGCCTTTAAGCATGACTTACTTCATATCTATGAACTCACAAGTCCCAAATTAAGTTTGTTTTAAGTGATATTTTTTAAAGATTGTTGCACTTGGAAATAAGTAATGGGATACATACAGATTAAAGCCCAAGTATAGTTTTGGTAGAAGCGAATATTTTTATCGTCAAATTTTGTCTTCAAATGTACTTAAAAAGAAACATGATATCATGAACATGTTGTACAAAAGATTGTACGAAAAATTAACAAGTTTTGGAAAAGTTATAACCNAATTTCTGGTTAAAGGGGAACTTCACCCAGACATTGATGTGATCTCAGGGGATGGAGAAAAATATTGATCTAGCTGTTAAAATTTGAGCAAAATCTGACAGTCCATTCAGAAGTTATGCATTGTTAGAGTTTTGATTTACACCCCTTATGGCCTCCCTAGATTGGCAGCCAACGTGGAGAACTCTCCATTCACTTTGTACACAAAATTTCACATTTTGTTCCCTTTAAAGGAAAGTAGACAATAAATCAACAAGATTCATTCCCAAAATGCATGCAGAATCAATATGTCAATATTATACTTGAAAAGAAAAGTAAAATGTCTACTTTTCTAGAAAAAGAAGAAATGTTTAAATTTATGTGTACAAAGTGAATAGAGAGTTATAAGTATGATTATAATGAGGTTTTTTTTTACTGTAAATAAATTCTCCATTGATTAAGGCGACTTGATAATTGGAGTATTATTCTATGATTGTTATTTGTGCTTTCTTATTGGTGGAGGAGAGGGTTCAATTTTTAACATTAGCCAATATCGTCCACTAGATTGTCTTAGAAAAAAAATCTACAATCAACTCCAGTTTGAGAACAGAGTAGTTTCTTTGTGTATAGTATTATAAGTTCATGACAAGAATAATGACGAACGTCTTTCCTCCATTTTGGAATGTAAATAAATCAGTGTAATAAACCTTCGTCTTAATGGCAAGTATTAGCTTGCATTTGTCGCATCTTCTTTCCCAACGGATGCAAAACAAATAACTCTTATGTCATAAGCCTTGGCACAATCTCGAGCACGTGCATAAATGTAGTATTCTCCTTCTATTGTGGAAAGCAGATAAATGCAAGTGCTGTAGATTTTTTTTACAAAGAATGTTTATTTAATGCATTATAAATGGAAGGTAAGAGGGTAGGATTTTTTTTTTTTGGGGGGGAGGGGATGGGGGTATTGATTGAAAGTAGAAGAGAGGTTAATTGACTGTGAATTACAATTTTTACTCATTGCTGCATATGATTCCATGTATTTTCTGAAAAGAAAACGGTGGGCTCTTGCCCCGGGTTTTATTTCAATTCTAGATGATGTTAGTCATTGCCTTTAAGCATGACTTACTTCATATCTAATGAAGATTAGAATATGAACTACACAACTCCTCAAATTAGTTAGTTTTAAATGATTTTTTCATTTGGAAATAAGTAAAGGGATACAGGAAGATGAATGAATGGTATAGTTGTGGATGGGAGAGAGAGAGAAAGAATATTGAGCTACACAGAACTATGCATACAGAGAGTAGCAAGGAGCATTGTGTAATCGAGTAGAGAAAATAGCGAAAGCACTTGGAATTTTTCACATGGGATAAGGACAAAAACAACAGCCCTGTAAATAATGCAGTATTTTTGGTTGCCATGGAGACGCTGTCTCAATATGATTGATAGGCTAAACCTTATGCCCACTGCACACTTTGCGATTGGCTTGCTTTCCAGTTTGGAAAATAAATCATACGTGTAGTAGAGTAGCATCAACATGGGCATTTTGACAAATGAGGTCTACCCGATTCTGGTTGTGGTAACTCGTATGTGAATAGCAAACAGGTAATTTCAGTGTTTTAAGAAGTTTCATACCAGTGTATAATTGGTACAATTCAATTCCCAAATTGTTTTTTAATTGAATTGAATTAATATATTTCCTTTTTCATATACATAATCAATGCAAAATAACATCACAAATAGAACAAAATAAAGGAGGTGAGTACCCTGAAAGCACAGCTTGTGTTGGAATCTTAAAACTGCTCCTGCGCAAAATTACTTCCTTTGTGACTAGGAGTCGATTCAATTTTTCTTCCTTTAAGAAAGCGTGCAGTATATAAAGTTTTCCTGATTTAACAATCAATTTGAGTATTCAGAATCTTAAAGATTTTCTTTGCTTTTAAATGTTTTGTAATATTTTAATACCTTCACAGCTTAGTTAATACACCATAATCCACTGATGAAGCAGTTAGGATCTGGCAGTTAAGAATGTTGTAGAATGCCTTTAACTTTCATATTAAATCGCTTAAAGGAATGCTATAAGATTATAACCTTTAGTACTCATTCAAAGTACCACAATAGAACCTTCCTGTCTATTCGTAGAGTAAAGAATGCCTTAAAGCCATAATTTTCTCTCCTTTCTTTATCAACGGAAAGTAATATTTGAGTAGCACAGGGCAGACCTCCGATCACATTGCTTGGTTCGTGTCTTGCCGCAATTCAGGGAATAGAGAATAACATGAAGGTAGCTTCTCAAGTGCAGTTTACACTTGAGCGCAACAATCTCTATCAATCTGTGTCATCAAATTGGCAAAGTCCAACTCTATTGCAGGGTTTATGTCTTGCTACAATTCAACGAATAAAGAATAACATGTAGCATCTCAAGTTCAGTTTACACTTGATTGCAACAATCTCTATCGATTTGTGTCATCAAATTGGCAAAGTCCCGCTCTTATCAAATTTTTTTATCTCCCGGATTGACATTTTGAATGGTGATGGTATGAGAAAACGATTCATTACACTCTTGTCAACCTAATGTTGAGATTGATGCAGAATTGTGTCAGGAGATTGACAAAGTTATACTCTATCTTATTTTCTTTACTTTAAACAACCTATTGACATTTTAATCGTTCCTGTGTTTCATTAATTCTGAAGGTAGGTATTATATAGCCACCAGCTTTGGCACTGCAAACAATATTAAGCATGTTCTGGCTATTACGTATACTAGGTGAGTTTACATACAAATGCGAGCTTCCCGTACAGGGAGGTGTTTCACCAAGATAAGAAACACTTTACACACGACTTTACGTTTGACTGGTACCCCTTCTTGTACGTAATGGATCACCTTATTATGCGCATCCAGCGCAAAAACTGATACCAGTCGAACGTAAAGTCATGCGTAACTTTAAGAACGACTTGGTGAAATACCGCCCAGGTGTGTAGATGAGCAAAATGTGAACAAACCCCCTTTAGTGTTAAAAGGTTATGCTACACAACATATCAGTGTGGATCGAGTGTTGATTGTTGAGATCCTATGGATGCCAACCCTCTGGCTTATTCTTGAAGATAGCAAATAGAACATGAATAGCCAAATTGCTTTACCAAATAATTCCCATGGTATTAATATCATGCATTCATGCATTGAAATATTGAGCTGCTGTTTGGCCTGATGAGACACTCACTGAGATCTATATCACTGGTAAACTTCCCTTTTCACTTGAGCCATGAATGAATTTTACTTTATGCATAGCTGCCAATGATTTAATCATTACTAATTTTACCCTTAGATTTGTCAAACTTTGTTTTAGATTCAGTAAGGATTACTTGTTTTGGCAACATTAGTACCATGCATTTCAATGTAAAATATGTGAAGGGTACAAATTTGTTGCAGGATTATTAATAATTTCCAATGGGTCATGTTGGCAGCTATGTTTATGTTAAAAAAATTGTGAGCCATATCATTAACTTGCTTTGACCATGATTATTGAAGTAGAATATGTAATATATATGTCACATTGGACTCATTGGGATTGTTTAATAAAGTTATGAAAATACATGTAGAAGCACCTAAAAAGGTTTATTTTATGCAGTACTTGATAGTGTTGATAGTTTCCAACTTTGAAGTTTGAAGGTATAGATTTGTAATGGTTGGGATGCAGAAATTGATTTGAAACGAGCTGATGTATTCACAAATTGCTTTACATACCTAAATATAACTGCACAAAATTAGGAGAGAATTTTGCACGTATTCTGGTGTATTTTACTTGGAAAATACCAATCATCCGTTATTCCTGCATTGCACTAAATGAATCGCATGGGGGTCAAACTGCGCAGGATGGGTAGAGTGACTGCTGGTATTGTATACAGCGTGAAGCATGTTGTGTTTGGGAGCGCAACGCATGTCATCATTTTTATTTTGCGATAATTTAGAGTCATTTCTTGGTCGATATTATTCAAACAAATTATGAACATGCTCTAATTTGCTATTGAAAAACTACATTATGGTAATACTGTAAGTGTAGCTCGCAAACTAGTCAAATGTTTCATTCAGATACAGATTTGGTGCAGGTCTTCAGTACATTATAGAAGAAAAATATTCCACACTGTCTCGTGTTGACAGAGTTGTCTGAGTAAGTTTTTAGCAAACCCTCTCATGGGATCGGTCTAAGCATTCATGGTATTCATCACATGTCACATAATGATAACATATCAATGTCGAGATATTATTCAAACAGTCTCAAGATGTTATTCCAATAAAAAAGTATGATTTATTTTGAGCTGGAATTTTTAAGTCAATATAGGTACCTGTTTCATAACGCTGTTTGTAGAGGTACATATGCACGGTCATAGACATGACTGGTGACCTATTTTAGTGTTCTAATTGAGCTATAGGGGCTATCATTAAGTGGAAGAATTTGACGATCACCAGTCTTTTGTAGAGTCATGCACACCTTGACGAACAGCTTTATGAAACGCACCACTTGGCTTTGTTTCACCAAGTTAAGAAAGAATTTAACAATGCCTGGTATCAGTTAATTCGCTAAATGATTCATAATTCTATTAGAATCCAGCATACAAACTTTTTTCTGTCGTTCTTCAAGTCATTCTTAAAGTCATTCGTAACTTGGTGAAACACTAATTCCAAGGTCAGTTATCATAAATGCTCTATTGGAAAATAAAATTTATTATACAAGTGCTTTGAGTTTGGCTAATTCCAGAGCCTGGGCTACGATGATAGGTGACAAAAGGAAAATGTATAATAATCATTTTTATCCAGCAGGTATGTTTTGTTTGTTGCTGTGGGTTTTTTTTCACAAACTTTGAGAACTTGGACCATTTTTTTAATGGATTCACAAAGAAACACACAAACACAGAACTGTTTGTATGCACACAAACATCCCTGACATTGCCACAATGGTATNATCTGTGTCATCAAATTGGCAAAGTCCAACTCTATTGCAGGGTTTATGTCTTGCTACAATTCAACGAATAAAGAATAACATGTAGCATCTCAAGTTCAGTTTACACTTGATTGCAACAATCTCTATCGATTCGTGTCATCAAATTGGCAAAGTCCCGCTCTTATCAATTTTTTTTATCTCCCGGATTGACATTTTGAATGGTGATGGTATGCGGAAACGATTCATTTCACTCTTGTCAGCATACATGTACTTAATTGAGATTGCTGTCGAATTGTGTCAGTAGATTGTAAAAGTTATACTCTCTCGTTTGTTTAGCTTTGAAAACCTTATTGTCATTTTAACCCTTCCTGTGTTGCATTAGTTCTGAAGGTAGGTATTATATAGCCACCAGCTTCGCCACTGCAAACAATATTAAGCATGTTCTGGCTCCTGTGTGTATTCTGTGAGTTTAAAAATAAAAAAGCACTTCCCATAGAGTTGTGCAGATGTGCAAAAATGTAAACAACCCCTCCTAAGTGTTATGAGGTTATGCTACACAACATATCAGTGTGGGATGTTGGTAGCTGAGATCCAACCTTCCAGACTATGCTTGATGATAGAAATTAGAATATGAATCGCCAAAAACCTATGTGAGAAAATATGCTGTTATTATGATGCCTTCTTCCATGAAATAAATATTTGCCAGCTGTTTATTGATTAACATTGTAATGAATCCTCAAGAGTGCATATTAGAAACATTGTGATTGCTGGCAAAAATTCTTTTCCCTAAATCCTGAGTACTTCATCAAAGTTTTAATGTGCTATAAAAGACCGTCTTATTGTTATAATCATTATTATGTATTGTTTGCCAATTATGAAAAAAGAATCTTGCCTCATGTTGTAAACTCATCATGTTTAACATAAATGAATCAAATATAAAATGCATGTCAAATTTGACTCATTTGGTTAAAAAAGGGTTAGAATCAAATTTAGAAGCAAATTTTGTTGATGTTAGCACCGCAGACATTGAGAAAATAAACCCAAACAAAAATTTCAGGTCATACAGGGGTGTCTACAAAAAGCAGACCCAAAGACCTAAGACCTACAAAACGCAGACCCCCCAACTACAAAACGCAGACCCAAAGACCTAAGACCTACAAAACGCAGACCCCCCAACTACAAAACGCAGACCCCAACTACAAAACGCAGACCCCCCAACTACAAAACGCAGACCCCNGGGGGTCTGCGTTTTGTAGTTGGGGTCTGCGTTTTGTAGTTGGGGGGTCTGCGTTTTGTAGGTCTTAGGTCTTTGGGTCTGCGTTTTGTAGACACCCGGTCATACAGTACTTGATATTGTTGGTAGTGTGTCCAATTTTGAAGTTCATATTCATTTTGGTTAAGTTCTTCAACAGATGTAAAATATTCCACATCATCTTGTGTTGACAAACTTATCTGTGTAAGGCCAAAATAAAATAATCATTTAATGTCCTCCACTGACTGACCCCATTTTGCTTTTCACTCAAATGGAAAAATCACTGTAAAACTAAAGGAAAATATGTAAAATTATACATGATGTCCTTTTCAGCTGTTCTTTGGCAGTTAACTCTCTTGTAAGTTGTATTTTTCTCATGATTTGTCTAGGAGAAAGGAAATAAAAAATAAAATAAAGGTTTTTCCAACCGACCAATGCTTTTTTTTTGTAAATAGTATTGGAGGGCATCCAAACAATTTTTCTTTGGCCTACATAAAAGCTTAAAGCCCCGGTCACATAGGACCCCGGAAGCAACACAATTTACCCCGACTCTTTGTTAATTCACAGTTAACTGCCTCAGAACAACAAGTCGGGGTGAATCGTGTTGCTTCTGGGGTCCTATGTGACCGGGGCTTTAGCAAACTCCCTCATGGGAGCTGTCTCGGTATGCATGGTATTCATCACATGTCACATTATGATAACATATCAATGTCAAGATATTCAAACATTCTCAAATAGTTATTTCAGGAAAAGGAGAGTGTGAAATGTATTTTGAGCTGGAATTTCTGGCTTAATCAGCAGGTACATATATCTGTTTCATAACACTGTTCGTAGAAGTATATAGTTCATATGTTTTAGGTTCTAACACAGCCATAGGGGTTATCAAAAAGTGAAGGAAAGAGTCATCAGTCATGGGTAGATTCGTGGGGTATTTTTATCCAGCAGGTATATGTTTTGTTTGTTGCTGCATTTTTTTTTTCACAAACTTTGAGAACTTGGACCATTTTCTTATGGATTTACAAAGAAACACACAAACACAGAACTGTTTGTATGCACACAAACATCCCTGACATTGCCACAATGGTACTGATATTCTATTTCGACTGCTGCCGCCAAGGGGTTCACGCAGTGACTCTTTCTATGATATACTGTATAAGCCAAAATATTTTCGCGTACAGATATTTTCGCAATTTCTGACCAGTTTGACACATTGGCGTGTTGTTATTTCCACGTTTTTGAAAATGTTTGTACACAAATGAATGTGCATCATATAGAGTGGAAATATTTGTGAGGCCATAATCGCGAAATTAGCGAAAATAAAACCACCGCGAAAATTTCAGTGATACACTATTTGTCAATTCGTATATCAATGGATGCCTTTTTCCCCTTAATTTGCCAAATAGTGAGTTATGTCCTCTATGTCAGCTATTAATGTATTGAGGAGTAAACAATCATGCCCAGAGCAAATGATCTATACTTTAATGATGGTTATTTATGTTCCATTAATGTCAATAGGGGAATCTTGTTCATGCTTCATGTTACATAGGTTTATCTTATCTGAATACCAGTTCCTTTCAGAAAAAAAAGATATCTTGCATCTACACTTTATGGGGACCATGGAACACTTTCACTGAGTGACAGTATGGCTGGTGTATTATAATTTTTATGCACTGCCATATTTTTATTATGTGTGTGCAGAATAAAAATTAGATGGGGGAAATTCAGCGCAATCAGCCCCTTAAAAAAACTTAGAAATAGCCCCCATGAACTACAAATTAGCCCATGCAAAATTAATTATTGGGGATATTTCTTAGGAGGTAAAAGTCTACCCTGTGTGTGTGTGTGTGCTTATGTGAGGGAGCACACGCAAGTGTGTATGTGTGTAACATGTAATTGACCCCCCCCCACTCCATCTTAAACCCATTCCATCCCTCCAGGTTTACCTGTTTATATCATGAGCAAATGGTACATGTACAGTGTACACTATGAGAAAGACAGAGGTATTAAGAATGGCTTAAATTAAATATCACCATTGAAGGGAGTTCACATCTTAGGAAGACAATTATAAGGCTTGATTTGCAGTTTAAACACACCTAGGGGGTGTTGCTCAAAATCAACTGCAAATCAACTGCAACTTTGAAGATTGTAACGCGCATTTTCATTCGCGCGCGGTATGCACATCTAACGAGACGCGCATGAAACAATGATCTTGATTGGCGCGTTCCGATCAACTGCAACTTGCGATAAATTGCAACTTGCGATCAATTGCAACTTTTGATCAATTGCAACTTTTAAGCAACACCCCCCTAGAGTCACTTGCATTTTTTTTTAAATCTGATTTAATTGTTAGTGTTAGTTTCTTGTGCTAGTTTGTATTTGTGCTCTCAATCAAGGATTGTTATAGCAGAATCTTACCCTTGAGGGGAGTTCACATCTCCAGTAGATCATTGGAACAATAGGAACAATTACATGACTTTTTGCTTTCTAAACACATATGATGTATAATTTCATAAAACGGTGTTAATTTCATGTGCTTGCATTTGGTTTTCTTGTTTATATCGTTGAAAGCGATCATAATTAATCTATGACTTAAACGAAACACAGAAAATACATGAAGGAGTTGGTTGACATTGTCCTCTATTTATAATGGCCTTGTTCAGGTTGATGATGTCTGAACTTGGATTAATGTTGTCTGCTGAACCTAGCTACATCATTGATCATTCACTGCAGTACAAAATACCATTGAATTCACTGACTTTGTTACATTGAATATTGAGAATAACCCTTGATCATAAATGAAAGAAATGGGAGGGTGTGCATTCATGCACAAAGTAACAGAAACCAGATATTAACTTTCGTCCCCATTCCCTTTCAAGGCACAGAGTGGGATATATCCTGATCTTTTGTTCATTTTACAGCAGTCTGCTTGCTAGAGGCTGGGTAATTTCTCATTTCTCATTAATTTCTGGGCCACTGCTCTTGAAAGCCCTTGTGCTCTCAGAATATTAGTAATTTAATAAGTAGAAGGAAGGACCTGCAAGGTTAGAGATGCGGTGTTCTCACTCTGGCGACTTTCATTGAAAGGTTAACTTGCCAATGAAGAAATGTTGCTCGCCCAAATTCCTGAATTTCATTTTATATACTTTGGTTTATACAGAGTGAGTAAAAAAAAATGTCCTCCAACTGTGATGACGTCCTGTTCAAAACATAAAATTATAATCTAAAATTCGATGGTATATCCTGATAGAGTATCCTCCAAAGAATATTTTGGTACCACTTTTATTGGTATTGTTGCACGCATGACCGCACACGAGACAACTTTGCTAAAGGTATAAAATCTTACTTGCGCCAAGTGGCTGAGTGAAGATGAAAAC
>BQKZ01002160.1:20783-46066 GCA_036244855.1 Temnopleurus reevesii
AGAGAAGGGGTGTGGAGGGGGGGGGGGGCAAGTTCGCCCCTCAATCTCATATCTTGTAGGTCTATAACCGTGACGGTTGATCTTTCACTGCTTTCAACCTTTCATTAAAACTCGTCGAAAGGAGGAATATCATAAAGACGCAGAAATACTTCAGTAGTGCTCTCTTCTGTATCTTTCCATCAAACATGTCATCAGATGAAAAAGCAAAAATTGTTTACTTGACAAGAATCGAGGAATTTTCAGCGTGTCACAGATTGCACAGGTAAGTCATGTAGATCAAAAGGTCAGAGGAGGAATATGCTTTTCGAACATTTCAAACATGTCGAATCAACATTTTTGTTAAGAAAGGTAAAATTTATCGTGATGATGACGATAAAGTTGTCCTTTTGAGTAGCGCTCAGCCTGGAGTTTAAGGCGCTCATTACTAAAAAAAATTATGGAACTGATCCACTATAGAGTGCCCAAGGAGCTATTTGTATCATTATTATTATTACCCTGGATTTAGCCCAATATACACCATCAAATAAATTGATGGGATCTGAACAACAGTCGTCTTGTTGAAATGCATAGTGTGATGCTGAACCACTAAATCACAATCTTTTCTTTTTAGAATATAACGTTTCTAAGTTGTTTTTGTTTCGTTTCTATTCCTGTGGCTTTCTCTGATTTTCAACAGTCGAGATCTTACTGATGAAGAGAATGCTAAACTTTTTGGAAATTGTAACAGTCCAAACGGCCATGGACATAATTATAAAGGTGATATTATTTTCCTTTCTTTTTCATAATTATGTTTACGTTGAAATATTATCATGGAATGATCATATTCTAAAACACACAAGAGAGACAAAGTCATAAAATGGTAAATTAAAGTTATAATCGCTAAGTTATACACATCCCATATACAGGGACTGTCGAACGGAAGGGGCAGGCCAAACTTTCTATAGCAAATGAATGCAAACATATGCCCCTCCAAAACAACACAATGACAGCCCCTACCCTCTTTTATGAGGGGAGGGGGGAGGCCAAAAATAAAGTTTAAAGGTGAGTATCATTTTTTTTAATTACAGAACAGGACTGTGAAACATCTTGAAAAAGAAAAGTTTGTTTCAGAGGCATTAATTCACTGTCGCAATACTTGCATGAAATTTATGAGTAATATATTCATGAATTAATTATCAAAATGAATATTTAGCGAGACGAGACAAAAGCATGGATTAGAGACAGTAAGAACTTTATAACTTTATATAAACATTTTATCATTGCCTGTGAAATAAGAATAGTAAATTATATCAATTTAATGACATGTTTTATTGCTTATCTTTTTTATACAGTGGAGCTGGTACTTCGAGGAAAGGTAAGTTGAATGTAATCAATAAAAACGTCTAATAATACAAGACGCCGTTTTGCAAGTATGATTAGATAGTGATAATTTCAAATCAATACCTTAAAATAAATACGATATTGAAAAGGATGAACGTTTTCGGTCTAAATTTATTATGGTTTGATTTTATCTTAGTGAATCTCTATATAAAAATGACAAACTAATCGAAGGTATATTTCGAAATAAGAAGTGAATATATTTACACGCGATTTGTTTTGATATTTTTAAAGCATTCATTTGTTTTAGGATGTATATATTGATATATTTGTAGTTATTATTCATTTATAGATAAATTTTGTACATTTTATCTGTGTATAGATATATATTAATGTACATGCATGTGGGGAGAAATTGGTTGATAAGAAAATAAAAAGTCGTAGCGGACATCTGCTAACAAGGTTTGTTGGGGTGGCTCCTCCCCTCCTCTGGTTAGGGGCCCTTTTGTTACCTTTGCTATCTCTGTAGTAATATATCTATTATTGGTATTGCAATTATTGTTGTTGTTTGATCAATCAATAATTTTCTTCTTAATTTTATAGGTTGACCCAGTGACTGGCATGGTCATGAACCTTTGTGATCTCAAAGCATATATGAAGGTAAATTGTACTATCATGGTTATGACTTTGTCATCAATAGATATTCAGCACGATGATGATCAGATGATACTCGCTAAGAATCCAGTAATCGAGTGATAATAGTATGAGCATTTTGGTTGTCTCGGCTAGTAGCTACTAAAGTACTCAATTAAGAATCCATTATCGTTACTGTTATGTATGTCTATTATTATTATCATCATCATCAGCATCATTATTATTACTAATATTACTATTATTGTTATCATTATTACTATCATTTTACTATCATTTTTATCTGGACCCCTTGGAAGAACAGAAGTATTTATTTTAATTCTTCTGATAGGGCAATCCAGCCAATCTTATTTAATTGCGAGTTATTGTTTTGTTCACATGTAAATTGGTAAAATATATTCTTATTTCGTATTATTTTGTATATTATATGTCTTTTTAATGATTGGGAATAAAGTACCATACCATACCATCATTATAAGTATTATTGTCATTATTGTCATAATTATCATTGTATTTTTTTTGTGAAGCATCTTAGTTGTAGCTTTCTGCGCTTAGATATATAACCCTAAAATAGGAGAATCACAACAAGTTACAGAAAGATACAAAGTCTTCTCATTTACCAAATTCCTTCTCTAGACATATGCAAATCCTATTAGTTTTGTTTCCACTTCAAAAGTAAAATTTGCTCTATCAAACTTTCTTCATGCAATATATTCGTATCTTTTTCCCGATATAGTACCTGTATTATACCTGTAGCTTTCTACGCTTAGATATATAACCCTAAAATAGGAGAATCACAACAAGTTACAGAAAGATACAAAGTCTTCTCATTTACCAAATTCCTTCTCTAGATATATGCAAATCCTATTAGTTTTGTTTCCACTTCAAAAGTAAAATTTGCTCTTTCAAACTTTCTTCATGCAATATATTCTTCCTTTTCTTTCTTTTTTCCGATATAATACCTATCTTCAGGAAGGCTTCTTGGATGTTTTGGATCACAAGAATCTAGACAAAGATGTAGATTACTTCAGGTCAAAGGTCAGCACTGCAGAGAACACCGCCATCTTCATTTGGGAGAGAATGAGAGAATGTCTTCCGGATGCGTCATTGCTCTACGAGGTCAAAGTTCACGTAACTGATAAGAACATTGCGATCTACCGTGGAGATTGATGCCTGATGTTGGTCGAAGTCTAGGGTGATAAGGTATTATGCTCACACAGTAGCTTGCCACCTGAAATATTTGTGAGACGATGCCGTTCGGTAATACGTCTATGTGATCCATTAGTTCAAAATCGAATGTTTCCCAATGATGGAGAAATTGATTTGTCTTCTATTGAGTGAAAAGATGTTCTCGAGTAATCTATGATGTACACTTATTTACCTAGAGTGGAATTAAAATATTAATGGTAATGCACAAAATTCATATCGCGCTTAATTCCATAAGGAAGGAAGGAAGATGTGACAAAAATTAATTTGTTGACTGTTGAAGAGAAAAATCAAGACATATCAACCTAACACAAAAGGTCCCCCTAGTTCTGTACGCGGGTTTACTGTATATATGCAAATTTTATGCGTACTTGTTCTTGACAACCCGAAAGCTTGCCCGAGACTTGTCTGACATAGTAACAAGTAATGTATGCAAACTGGATTCCCAGTATTGTAATCTTATTGTTACCACGTAACTACGTTCAGTGGCAAGAAAAGAACATAAATTTGAATATATATAACTAATATATATAACTAATGCATGCAAATTGGATTGGATAGTCCAATAGACCACTTTCGTAATGTATTAAAAAGAAATTTGAAATATTTTTGAAAGTCACATTATTTTTCTTCAGATTTATCCATCAGAACAATCGATCCAAATAGAATACTTATTACTTTTTAATCGCTCGAATTTGGAGAGTATATCATTTTGATTGATTCAAAGATTAAACCCTCATGCAGAAACGGAAAACATGATTGTATTCAATTAATAAGGAAGATAAATTAAGAATAGGCGGGTTTGTAATAGATGCAAATTTTATGCATGCCTCTAACACAAAGGTTGTTCTTGACCACCCGAAAGCTTGCCCGAGGCTTGCCCGACATAGTAACAAGTAATGTATGCAAACTGGATTCCCAGTATTGTAATCTTATTATCACCCCGTAACTACGTTCAGTGGCAAGAAAAGAACATAAATTTGAATATATAAGTAAACCCGCCTATGAGAGATTGTGCNAAAGTAGACATGTCATTGTAATTAAGATTATCTTATTACTATTCATTTACTTGATCATTTTGTACCAGAGAGGGCGCTTGTCAAGAGAGTTATGTAGAACGGTGCTTATTGTCGAGATTATACGGTATGATTTAAATTTTGTAATTTTGCAAGTTTTTATCACTAGTGTGCTTTTATTCCGTCATTATATGTATATATTTAAGAGATGTGAAATAAAATTGAATGAAATTGAATTATTTCAAAATCGGATATTGCTTACAATTAATTGAAGCGAACTGTAATTTGTCTTTGATCGAGTGGAAAGATGTTCTCGAGTGATCTATTTTTCTTTTCTTGTTCACCATGAGTGGACAAATGAAGACATACGAACACACAAAAACACCCTAAATAAAAGTAGCATAACTTTTCAATTACAAAAAGAATAACAAACTCTTTGAAAGTCACATTATTTTTCTTCAGATTTGTCCTTCAGGACAATTGATCGAAATAGAGAGAGAGAGAGAGAGAGAGAGAGAGAGAGAGAGAGAGAGAGAGAAAGAGGGAAGGAGAGAGAGGGAGATAGATATATAGATAGAGAGAGAGAGAGAGAGAGAGAGAGAGAGAGAGAAAGAGGGGGGGGGGGGTTGGAGTAAGAAGAAAAATACAACAAAAAAGATCAAATGTATGAAAGGAAAAGGTGAAAAAAAATTAAAACATAATACTCAGAAGCAAATATGGATGATTAATTTCAATTTCCTGCACAGATGAATGCATCATTTGATTTCAATTGTCTCGCAGATGAGCTTTTGCCCCCGCAGAGTACAAATTCTGCAACCTTTTTTTTCTGCAACCATTTGTTTATCATGAATAGATGTGCACCTTGTGTGCTCCCCACGCACACCGGCTATTGATGTAGATTATAAGCGAGTGAGCGAATCGACCTAGGTGATTTGATTTTGCACATATTATTTTTGTTGCGACGTCGGGCGAGCGTTCGGGTTCCCAAGAGGAACATACTTGTTAAAGTGTGCATAAAATTATCATATGCCAAGCAAATCGGCCTATTGGTCGATGCTGAAATTTTAATGAAAGTGGAGATTTGAAATGCCATAACAATGTCAGTAATTTTCCCGACATTAATTTTTCAATTCATTTGTATAAAGTGTTGACATCTGTGAGATATATATACAGAGAATGTGTGATGATGGTCTCTCCGTGGCATAACATAATCCCTTAAATGCATTTACAGATAAAGTTATTTACGCATTGCAGGAATAAATGTTCTGTTTAATCCTCTCATATATACAGCTTGATATCGAGCTGAATAAATATATGATTGAAATAAAACATATTGGCTCTGAAAATCGCATTTACCCTTGTTTGCCTGATGCCGATTTGTAACTTCTTTTAAAATGTAGAGTCACCGTGTGGGATTATGCGGCATGTCCTCCTTCTTTTGATGCAATTGATATTTGCCAACGGACCATGAATGATGAGTAATTGGTATCAATAACCCTTTAACCCCCTAGTGAGAGAAAACATGGTTTCATGAACTCGATCAAAACGGATAATAATCAATAAAAAGTTCATTAATAATCAATTATTGTGTTAAGTAGGGCGTTATGCTATATAGCTTCCCTCAGAGAAAGGAAATGGGCTGAGGCAGGTTCGTCCTTGAAAGTCATGTATGACCTGTGTGGGATCGTGACATATATTTTACTATTAATAATAATTATCTTACAATTCAATGTCATCGTTTCTATTAAAGACGTCTGATATAAATCTGCTTTTAAACATAGAGGGAGACGTACATTTTTAATGAAATCGTGTTTTGTTATTACCATTACAGCGATGATAATTAATATGTTTCTAATTTTCCGCTGTCATCTCTGTTTTATTATTCCAAGGGCAAATGCTAAATATGTCATCTTGGCCTTTGTCATTCACCCACATTTTGATTGATTGTATAATTTTTACTGTTCACATTTGTTACATGTATTTTGATTGTGTTGTTACATGCACCTTGTGTTCTTTAATTGATTTGTGGAAATAAATTGAACTGTACTGAACTGAACATAACTAAGAGCGAAAGAGATTGTACGTATTTTGCCACTGCAGAGCTCTCAACAATGCCGGGCTGTCCAAGCCCAATACATTCCCAAGGTATCCTTCTTGTGGCAGACCCTAGATTTTAATGTCAGGGATGATGACAGATTGTTATTAACCCCCCCCCCCCCGTTCTATTTTAATTGTGGCAATTAATGTCACATCTATTTTTACGTTACAGGCCGCTGACCCGGCAAGGAAATAACTAATATATATATTTTTTTTTTTAATTTTGTCATTATCAGCAACCCTAAACCCATCCCGATCATTTTATTCAAATGTTTCTCATCATGATGAGTACATAAAGTAACGGTCATACAATTTCACAAAATATTTGTGACATTAGATATAACAGAAATTTTCATGGGACATGATTTTTTCTGTTCGTGATTAATTCGGGCACGACTAAATCAAGGAATCTTTTGGCCTACAAAGTTACAAAAAATGATGATAATATAACACGCATCATCATGAAAAGATGCATAATAATCATAACACTGTGCTGATTACTAAACAACACCGTCGGAATCAATAGTTTAATGCCTTTCTGGGGCCAATTGCACAAAATTGTCTTAGCTATCCTCTTTTTGCTACGACGCCTGGACTTTTTGGGCCACTCTTATAACATAGACATACAATTCGATACGTCTATGTTAACACGGTGGCACATGAGGTCAAGACGTCATGAGACCATATCGTGCAATTGGACCCTTGTGCCGTTTTAACACTTTCCTGATCATGCTGATGTTGCCCAATATAAAAATCGAGGTGGTGCTAAATTAACGCACTCGGTTTTCATAGTTTTTGCTGTGTAGGGGACCCGGTTGTACTGAGGAAGGGAGATGTATAGACTTTTCAACAAACAAAATGTAAATTTATGACTACATGGCCCCTGTATGACAGCTTATTCTCGTTTTAAAAGGGCCCCTGACAATGTATTACTTATTCTATATTAAGCCGTCTATACAGAGTGTACAAAAAAACTCGTTACAATTTTGAAAAGTCTCTAAAAAATTTAGTTCAAAATACTTTATGGATTTGTCCATGTTTAAATCCTTATCTTGCAAGTGACCACAACAATATTAAATTTGATTCATCCATGGCTGAGCAATGTCTATTTACGTCCATAATATGAAAAATGCCTTGCGCCAAAATGAGCAATCTTAAAGATTGCTTCCTTTCAAATAGAATTTAGATAATGTTATGATTTTATCAGTAGAATTAGTAGAGTTGCCAATTCTAATCAACTCATACATGCATAAGATCAATAAAACGTGGAAGAAATTTTGGCAAAATAGCANATCTGGTGCAAAAATTATCGCCGACACACTACCGCACGCTTCCATAGGCATATGATACACAAAGTGACTAGTACTTGTACTTCGTTATCGCACGCATGATCTGGGCACTAACCTCCTGGTTTGCCCATGTTTGTGTGAACTTATTTTATCATGGACCGTTCATCATTTCACTTTATTAAAAAAAGGCGTGCGTGGGACTAGAAAGGTGGGGGTGCTAATGATTTGAACACGAGAGCTCGACCCGGCCGGATGGCTCGCCTCCTCTGCCTGCCTCCGAGCGCGATCCCAGTCCACTGACTGGCCGTGTGCAGCGGGAGCCGGGCGCTGAGCTGCAGCGAAGCTCGCGATCGAGCGCTCATGCAGTTCGTACAGCTACAGATCATTATGAAACGTTAGAAATGGTGTAGCGGGGAAATATATGGATATCTATTCGATATATAATTATTCTATAGTTATAAAAGCACTCTTTGAGTTACCCCTAATCAGAAAATTTCAAGAGAAAGTGGGAGAAATGCGAAGTTTTTACTCACCCAAAATTAATCTTTCACTACAGTCGATCGACGCGATACGGTGTGCGAAATAGTGCAAAAAACAAAATGAAATTATTACCGCATTCAAATTCAGAAACAGACTACGTACATTATCTGGTAATCTAATTTAGTTTTCTTGTAGAAGACATGCACAAATAACGTACTAGACAAACAAAGACTTTCGCGTGGACATTATTCTTCCTTTTCTCCTCTATTGCGTGCCCCCCCCCCAATATTTTTGATGCCCTCCACCGACCGACATTGTAAAACTGGTACAATTGATATTTTCTTTTGTGTGTTTTACTGTTATTGAAAAATCACTGCAAAACTATAAGCAGGCATGTGAAATTAAACCTGAAAATTCAATTTCAGATAAAAAGTGCCGTGTTAAGGAAAAATATCACTGAGTACAAAGTAAGGCCCGGGAAATAGTCTTACCTTTCAAATTTGAGTAGCAGTTTTAGAAATTGAGGAAATAGTTTCAACACTTACAGTTCTCTATTAAAAATTGCTAAACAAAAGCTACTTTATGGAGCAGTCCTGCAAAAATGCATAGCAAATTGCGATGCGATACCAGGAAAATTATACCCAAAAGGATACATTTATGATTTCAGGCCAAGTTCTGAAGAGAGAACATTTCTGGGTATAACTCATTCAAGGAATTATTTTTTTTTTATATATCATTTAATTCCCGTGCAGTGGTAGCATTATTCAGATTTTCAAAAGCAGGTGATGGTCTATCAGTGCCAAATCTTAGAATGGATAGTTTGCTAGAAAATTTGCTGAGAGGGCGCCAAATTTTTAGTTAGTCCTAATGACAATGACTTGCTTGTAAGATATTCGGGGCGCAATGAGGGGGGGGGGGGGGATGCCGATGAAGTGCAATGTATAAGTTTTTGGTGCAGCTTCGTAGCCCCAGTGGTTGTGAGGTAATATAGTTTTCACCCCATATACATGTAGTTCATTATGCCCTTTTATCCGCTGCTGTATTCTGCACCTCATCGAGGGGGTTAAAACAAAAATCANTTTGACTACACCTCTTTACCTCTATTGTCACATGACTATTATCATGGAAGCCTTTTGCTACTATTATTATGCCCCAATGATTCTAAAAGTTAAAAGCTCACAGTTGTCAGTTCTTGACTTAAACTGTATATCGCATTAGAGCAACCCGTCATGCCCGTGGTGCGTTACGTCCATGAACAACCACAGACCATGGATGTATATCCATGCACAGACTGATCTGAGGCAAGTCATTGAAACGCAATCAAGGTAAGTGCATTAAAAAAAATCTAATTCTCTCACTTGGTTTTCATTTGAGAAAAATCAGTATTTCCTATATCATTCCTAGACTCATCGCTTTTTAGTAATTGTTGTATTTTGTTTATCTATTCTGAGGACCACACACATAGGTTTTCTCCTAACCCGCTCGTGCTCTTTTATACATATTTATTAGAAAAAGAAAGAAATAAACGGAATAAAAACACATCATAGCTTATAATGGCACGGACTGTATGATTTTGATGGCGAAGTGGAGATTTTTCTCTTTATTTACGGTTGTCAAAGGTCTTCAATATTTTTGGTTTCATTCAAACCTTTGTGTCAAGTGGTCTCTGATTGACCGGAGGGGGGGGGGGGGCGAGGGGTCAGTTGCCACGGCCCATTTAGTAATTTTTCATTGGTCCTCTAATACATGTTTACAGGTACATCTGTGATTTAAATGTGATCAGTCTTCCATATATGCCTGTATTAATATACTTCACTACAAATGTGTGTATATACAGTACATAGATTTTCTGTGAATGGGGCAAGGAAAGGATGGAACGGAAAGGAAAGGGGGGGGGGGGTAAATAAACAATTATTATTCACCACCGATGTTTTGATGAAAAAATAGGACCCTTTGCATTTCTATGACTGCGTTACAAGCAAGGAACCTGGAAAGTCTTTACGATAATATTATTCAACTTTTTTTCCTTCTTTGCACTCCTACTTTCTACTTTCATTTTTTTTTGTGGAGCGCCCACCTCCTCATGCTATCTGGTATACATACTTTTATTTGGTACCCAAGCATTTCAGAGTATACGAGGCCGGGTGAATCTATTCTGCATAGGTTTGTGAACGATTTGAAAAGGCTTTTTACAGCAATCCCTTTGAGAGTACACGTACATGATTTATAATGATTATCTCTTTCATTTCTCTGAATTTTCAATCGACTATTATAAAATGTCAAAGGCTCAGTCTGCCCCAGTAAAATCTTGCTTCGGGTAAAAGCAGGAAAATCAGACCAACGAACAAACAAACAAATATTGTATCAAGTCTGACAATACTCTGATGATATGATTTTTTTTCATGCAAATTGGCAAAGTTTAGTTATGTGTTATTACGTAGTTCATGAACTTCTTTGCAAGTAATTTGATATTTCTCATTGTTATAAATTCCACCTTTCAACACTTTAATGATATGAACATATATCTCTTCGTCGTTCAAAACATCGATCTAGATACATTCATTGATTAAAATGTTTAAACATTCACGAAAAAGAAAATAATTCGATGAATAGATATCATTTTGACCCAGTTAAAACGTAGTTCTGTACTTCTCTGCAAGTAATTTGATACTTATTCCCTTTGAACACTTTAATGCTAAAAGACATCTCTTCGTCGTTAACAAACATCGATCCACATAAATTGGCTGATTTAACTTTTTAAACAGTCACGAAAAGAGAAAGTAATTTAACGGATAGATATCATTTTGATAAACAGTAAACAATTAAAATTATGTATTTCTTGCTGTTAATCGGCGTAAAAGATTGCATCTCTCCTGCACCATGATGAAGAGTTTAACCATCTTCGAACGTCGTCTTGCTCTCCTCCTGGCTTGCCTGGAGAATGTACTACACGGCATCATCATCGCTGGCTGGCCATCACTCGTTTTCGTCTTCATTCAACTAGGTTACTTCAACCACTTATGCGAAGACACTAATCAAAATGAAACTTCCTCAGAGTTCGTAAGGATGAGATTTATATTTTCTTGTTTTGTATGGTAACTGTTAGTTCTTTCCTCTTATTCTTTATTTCCATCGGTCATATTACAATCCGAAGAGTGCCAACTATATTAAATAGTGCCGAAGAGTGCCGAAGTGTGCCAACTTTTTGGGCAATCTTCGGCAATCTTTGGCCTGAGGCGGGACACTCTTTTTTTATAATCTATTTTCGTCTATATTTTGAAATTTACAAATATTTGATTACCATTCATAGTTTAGAACTCTGTGTAATATAAGTATTTTAATGTTGCTCAATATGTATGATCGTTTATTTCTTGTAAAAAATTACGATACAATCTTTGTAATTTGACCGTGGAAATTTCAAGATTGACATGACATAGAGTATGATCCTCAGTAATATCATAACAACCCCCTCAAAATAAGAGCCCCAAAACACTTATGAAATTCATCCAAGTATAAGAATTTGGCAAATGTTCAGTTTATGTATTAAAATAGGACTATGATTGTCGAAATATTTTTCTTTTATATAATTATGTTAATTTACCCAGGCAATTGTGACAATGTTGATCTTTACAAAAATGATAGCCAGGTAGTTGATGAATATTCCCTTTAATGTCAATTTTGTTCCTAGACACTTCTCCATTAAAAAAGTGATACTACTTTCAAATGGGGGAGAGGATACCCTTTTTTTTTGTTCTGTTTATATCGTAAACATCCGAAATTAATCCATCTTCTTTAAAAAAAAGTTCACTGATTGAAAATCTCAAAAGAATTGCACCATCATAATTACACTATTCAAATGTATATCTCTATTTGTTAAGCCTAATATCAGCACTCTCGATATTCGTGACCATGACAACGTGACGCAATTGGGAACTTTCGAAACGTGTCCAGAGCAAGATAGCCGTCTCCAACTTGTCTTCTCGGTGGCCTTTGCTTTCCATGCCCCGTCCATGCTTCCCGTTGCCCTATTCTTTAACTATTTCGGTACCAGGATATCTCGATTTGTCATGAGGTAGGTTTCCATGGCAACCAATATTGATCGATCAGAGACAGCATCTAAAATGATATGAATCTGTGAAAAAAATATAGTGTGTGTTTATGACTCGTAAAGCATTTAGATGTTGATAGCAGCTAAAAAAATGCTTATTAATTTAGTAGGTATGCATGTAGTAAAATGTTTAAGAAGGTTTATCATAGATACACTACATCTTTTCACATTAATTGTATTCAGTGAGTTTGTTGATTATAATAGCTATGCAAGTATGAATATTTTTCACCATTGCCCTTATTCTTTCTAATAAAAACACATATTTGAATTTTCCTCAACTATGTTTAGAATTGTCAGTAACTTTAAAGGTTCACGAAGAAACACCCGTTTGAATCAATGTCACCACTTTGCATGTTACCGGAGGAGTGTCATATTCAATTTTTTTTTTTAATGCCGAGAATTGTGTTCCTCCCCTGGTGCCAATTGCACGAAATGGTTTTAGCTATCATCTCCTTGCTAAGACGTCTTAACTTCTTGTGCCACCCTCTTAACACAGATCCAAACACGGGTGCGTCTACGTGAAGAGGGTGGCAAAAGTTAAGACGTCTTCAATAGCATGAAGAGGATAGTTAAGACTATTCGTGCAACTGACCCCAGAACCTTTTCAGTGTGTCCTTCAACCCCTTTCACATCCCCTCTCACATTGCAGCTTCTTCCTATTCGTTGGATACCTGTTCATGGCATTCAGCTCCCCGACCTACCCCTACCTCATATTACCTGGAACAGTCTGTTTCTCTATCGGCGGTGTAATCATGCTCTTCACTTCCATGCAGGTGAATTAATTATCATATGAATAATTATCATCGACTATCTATTAGAATCATATTCATTCAATAATCTACCATTTCATCTTTCATACAAGACTTATTTTGAAGCTAGACATTTTTTATAGTAATTGTTGAATATATATTAAATTGAGATTATTAACAAATAGTGATTTGCTAAAGAAAAACAAAATAAGAAATTAAAAAGCAATTGTAGAGAAGTGACGAACCTACGTCATCACCATTTCATTTCCCGTGATCCAAAGTTGCCAATTTTCTAAAATATAACTGTTTGAATTATTTATAGATATCTTTCACAAATTCATAACTTCTTTATTCATTGTCCGAATTCCCTCAAACTTTATTCAATCTGTTCCTACGATTTTGCGCTTTTAATCAAAGCAAGTAATTTTTGGCGTGAAGTAACCGTTTAACCCTTTGACTACTGGAAAGGGATGATTCATCCTATGGAGAGAGCAGATTTAGTAGTCAATGGGTTAAATATTTTGTATTTTGTCGGATGAAAATCTACCCTATAATCGGGAGCCTAAGAGCTGGGGGAGAGGCGATCGAGGTGGGGGGGGGGGGGGTGGAGGGAGGAGGACCATCTGTTTCTCTCTCGGCGGTGTCATCATGCTCTTCTCTTCCATGCAGGTGAATTAACCCTTTGAATACTGGAAATGGATGAGTCATGGTCAATTCGTGTGGGAAGAGGAGATTTACTTGTCTATGGATTAAATATTTTGCACTTCCTCAGATTAAAATATACCCTAATCAGAAACCTAAGAGCCGGGGAGTGGCTGGGGTGGAGAGGGGGGACCATCTGCTTCTCTCTCGGCGATGTAATCATGCTCTTGCAGGTGAATTACCTTTTGAATACTGGAATTATGTATAATTTCTATGGAGATAACAGATTAAAGTGTATCGTCATCGGAAACCTAGGAAGGGGAGGGGCGGCTGCACCCCCTTAGTTAATTCGATTCAATGCAATTCAACATCCATCAAACATATGGTTATAACCAAAGGGACATGTTCCCAAAGATCTTGTAAACCGACGGGAGTGTGTAAAATGGTAATACACAGCCCCAATCAGCCCCCCCCCCCCCTTTCAAAGTTTCCGCAGTGCCTTCTAAAAGGAATGTGTTTATCTTTGCAATTACTTAATACAGATCATATTCATTAATATATGTTTATACATTTTCTTTTCTTCAAAATAGGTCGGTAATCTGTTTGGAAAGAAGAAATCAACCGCCATCGCCTTGATCAATGCAATGTACAGTGCAGCTGTGGTAGTTCCTTTCATTGCCAAGGTAAAACTGTGTCCAGACTGTTGCCATGGTTACATGGAAAATGCATTAATATGCCAATGAATAACCCTACCAAAATAATTTTGATTATCTACACACAACAAAACTGTCATGAGGGTATTCTGACTGCATCCCGAACTTTACACTTAAGAAAAATCTTAAGGCCGACTCACATCTTTGCGTTTGTAGCCTGTGTCGTCCCAGCCCTTTTTTTGCTCTCTGGTCGCACAAAGACGCAGGTCATACGGTGGACCGACGCTCCTACGGCGCAAGTGGAACGTCAATCCACCGTGCACTTTGGAAGTGTCTTTAATTGAAAAAGAAAACGTTGGGCCGACGCAGATTATAAACGCAAATGTGTGAATCGGCCTTTAATGTATGTATTGAGATTGATGACGTTAATTGTTGATGAGTATAGATGAGGAAAAAATAAGAATGTGTTCAATTTGAATATAAATGTAATTATTGGGTATTTTGCATTCACTGATCGTAGTATATAGCTTACATTCACATTCCACTTTATTTTTGTAATCTAACGCAGAATGCTCACGAGGCGGGCCTTTCCATCAACACATTCTTCTTTATCATGGCAGGATCCGTTATTTTCCTCCACATTAATACTTTCCTCCTGCCTACCACGTTCATCCCATGGCCACTCCCAGAGGGGTACAGACTGAGCACCTGCTGCACCCCTAGTCGTACCCCAGGGGTGGAAGTAGAGGGTACATACGAGAACCAGGGGTACGAGGAGGGCCCTACCAGTAAGGTGATGTTTGTGGGTGATGGAAACACCATACGGACTAGGAAGGATCCTATCAGTAATTACCAAGTTAATGGTGAAGCAAAAGGATTGCACACACCAGACCAAGAGGATGTTATCAAAGACAATGGCAAAATTGGCGATGGTTTCTCGGGCCTAGACAAAGCGGAACAGGCTGCTACAAATGGTGAAGAACGTGGATGGCAAACACCAAACCTAGATGGTGTTATCAAAGACGATGATGTCGAAGTCAACCAATCAGAGAAGGACACTGAGGTTTACATGGCCGAAAATGTTAAAAATTGTGGCCAATCGAGACAGAATTCCGAAGAGGAAAGAGACGTTGTCGATACTGACCAATTGGAACACAACGAAGACATTTCCATTAAGGATCAGAACTGCATTGACAATGCCAACCTGAGACAGGATGGCAAAGTAGAAGATACCAGCATAGTAGTTAGTGCCGAAGACATCCAGGAAAATGGGTTGTCCTCTGTATGCGCTGGCGAACACGCTAAGGAGAAGGACAATTGTAACGTCGTTGGAAATATTGATAGAGACATCGACCATTCAATGATGCAAACTGCCAGACGAGAATCTCTCCTTGAGGAACGAAAGAATAAAGAATACGGGAGTCTCCGATCGTGTATTCTGTCGCCACCATTCTTTCTGATGCTTCTGTGGCAGGCTGTCTTGGAGGTTAATATGTCCTTCACGATCGGAACGCTGACGTTCTTTCTGACAAGACGAGCAGATGGAGACGAAGAGCAGGGTAAGTTATAGCCATCAGTAGATCTGAAGTTTGTCTGGGTTGGCATTTGCATCAAGTTTGTCCATCACCTATAGCTACAGGGAGACAGAGCTCCGATCTCCACAGAAGTAACTCACTCCTTTAGTAAATTAATAATATTACCAAACTTCAATTCTAAAGGTAATATATATTTGAAAAAAAAACAACGAATGTTGAAAGCTTGAAATTAGAGAAAAACATCCAAACATTATTAGCAAGTTGTTTAGGCCTGATTCTTTCGACAACTCCTGGATTATATGCCCTATAATGACTCTGATACAGGATACTTTTGATGCGCCAGATTCCAAGTGAATAAGGTGCTCAACAAGGGGCAGTAAAGGAGAATTCAAGGGTAGAAAATATAAGTGAAATATATGCATTTATGGTGTAGATTCTGTGGGAAAAACATTTGAGAAGAAATGGGGTTTATTCTATAACAGCACATTTTCATGTATACTGTATACCGTCTGTTTATTCATTTAAAAGTGATATAAAACAGCCCATGATGATATGTATGTTTAACCCTTTTTCTCGTTACAGTTAGTTGGTACACCAACGTGTTTTCCATCTCTTTGTTCTTTGTGGTCATTGTGGGCCCTATGGGAGGTATTCTGATGGATAGGAACAAAATCACACTCCCTTGGTCTTCAAAGAGTAAGTCTATCTATCTAGCCTGTTTCACTCCACTGCTGAAGGAAGGCCTCCTCATCAGTTTTCCATCTCTTTCGATCTTGTGCTACTCTTTTCCATGTGACACCACAGAATTCTTTGAGGTCGTCCATCCATCTCCTGCTTTGTCTGCCTCTTCTCCTGGTGTGTTGCCTTGGGGTCCAATCCGTTATTTTATGTGTCCATCTGCTATCTCCNGGGAACCAACTTCTCTTAATTTTTCGCTGTCAGTGGATGGACAATAGCCGCAGTTGAGTACTCTGTGTTCTAGTATTATCTTCCTCTACACATATTCATGCGCTGAACACAGTACAGGGACGGCATCACTCAACCACATATTGTCTTATACCTCTCTAATCACACATACCCCTCTGATCGCGCCTCTCCAAATCAACCATAAGTTGGACAATTCCTAACCCCCAAATCTTGTGGACAGTTACCGTGTGTGATTTGGAAAGATTTTCCAAACTCTTTTTTTTTTAAAGAGCGACCACTATATGCAACTGATGCTATTTTTTCTCTAATTTTGGTTGCAAATTGCTCTGTTAGTAAAAAAAGATATATTTAGGGATATTATGAGTACGATGAAGGCCCCTTACTCTTTTTCTTTGATACTGCCCTTTTCTTCCCTCATTCAGAGAAACAAAAGGAAAGGGGAACCTTTGCTGATATGCGGGACAGCTGTCTCCCTCTAGCAATGACATCTCTTGCTTCACTCGGCTACACAATTTGTCTTCAAGTTCCAAGTCTACATCTTCAGTATTTGACTTTCATCTTCTTTCTTCTTGCCATATCATTGCTGTATTGTGTCGGGTCTTCTGTTGTAGCTGTTGTGTAAGTATACGTACTTTTGATCGTTAATCGCAAAATATATTGCTATTATGTGATAACGAAAATGGCAACAAGAAGGGCTTCATAGGCTGATAGGGACGCCATGAGCGTCATTACTGATAGACCTGTGCACCTTAACGAAATCACTAGTTTTTACACCGATTATTTTTCCCGTAAAACATTTGTCAGAGCTGAAAATATAGCATTCATAGTGATAAACCTTATAAAAAGTACAAACTGTATTTACTGTTCATCTTTTGGCATGTCACAGATACTCTTTTTTTTTTAGTAGGAGCACATCCTCCTGGTACCGGGACTTCATTTAATTCCGAAATAGTACTCTACGAGTAAACAGAGCTATTTGATCCGTCAGATGAATATAATGTGCATTTTTAAGTAGTTTACAATGTCTTTCTCGTGACATCGTATCACGTCAGAAGAAAAGAATATACATTCCGAAGATATAGCCTACTTTCCGAGCATTCACAAGATTACGTTTGCGAAAACTCTGTGGGATCTACGGGATCTCCACTTTATCTCGGTATCTAATCTTAAATGTACTATCATTCTCATTACGTTACAGGTTTCCGATGCAGTACTTTACGAGTATTTACGGAGCTATCCGAACGATCAGTGGAATATGCGTCTTCCTCCAGTATCCAATCTTCATCTTGATCCAGAGATACCTCGATGATGACCCCTTTAAGGTAAGATCGGCATTACTGATTTGACAGAAGTTCAGATTCTGCACGATTTAATAATTTATTTGTACTATATAATATACCCATGTGGTCTATTCCATGCAAGCGCGACCGATAGATGGTGTGATAATATATATGTCATGAAGAGTTTCTATAAATTAAAATAAAGCTCTTTGTGTATGTACGGCGGGACCCGAAAATGCTCGGTCTCCTCAACCATTTTGGGGGCCGCGCCCTCTTCCGGTCTGGCATCGATAGAAAGAAAATAGATGGGGAAGATATTGCGCTATAAAATAATCGTTTAGAATCTAAACTAATTTGTCAGAGGGTTATAACCGGCTGTGCCATATGTTCGACCCACTTAATTTATATAAAATAAAAAAACCCTAAAAAATACATAAATTATGCGAATATTTTGTCACCGTGGTAAACAATGATAAACTTTTATGATGATTTATTTTTGAAAATTTGCCGTATCGAGATGAAATGTGGCCAGCTTTATGTGACACGCACGATAGAACACAAATATGTCGATCTTCAATGTCCTTTTGACGATAGACGTAATTTTCGTTATGTATTGTCTATTCATCAGAATAATTTGAACTTTGACTGATAGGTTCTTTTTCAATTGCTATAATCAGATCCATATTAAGCATTGAATATCACAATGTAGGCGAACATCATTTCCCCCATTCACTCTTTTCTGATATAATGTGACTTCATAATGATTTAGATCACCAATTATCAATATCAGTATTAATAATTTTATCATTAGTATATATTATCATTCAGTATGCAATTATAAAACTAGGGTGAGTATTATGGCCAGATGACAGCACTAATAATTTATTTGTCCGTTAATGCAATGTTATAGTAAGATGGTAATTTCAATAGTTTTAGTGTTTCTTTCATTGCATGATTCTCTCACTGTAGATATTCTTGGCGTTCGTCATTGCAGATGTCACAACTTTCATCTTGCCTGTCTCCCTCTATGTTCGCAGCAGAAGGAATGAAATGGCAACTGAAGATGATGAGAGAAGTTGAGTTCTGCTTCGGCGTGTATCATTAACATTTGAACAATTGCTCCAGAAGAAGAGTAGACTGGTAGATCAAACTTGGGATGGATCTAAAAGTAAAATTTGGTCGGCTTTCCCTGAATTACCGTATTCTTGCTCAATTTAAAGATTTGTTATATATTTATGATTTTGAAGGGCTAATACAAAGAACATATCTTTAGGCTGACTCACATCTTTGCGTTTTTTGCCTGCGACGACCCAGCGTTTTTTTTCTTCAAAGAATAAAATCGCTTCCCTATAGCGATCAGTACGGTGAACGCAGTTTACAAGCGTACGACGAACGTCAGTCCACCGCATGACCTGCGTCTTCTTCAAACGTCCAGGGAGCAGATTTAATTAAAAAAAAAAAACGCTTGGCCGAAGCAGGCTGAAAACTGGTGTGAGTCTTATGAGATCTGAAATAGGAAGAAGAAGATAACGAGGATAAAGAAAAACAGGAAGGCGGACCGTTAGGCCTAACATGATACCATTGTTCTAATTACCTGACAAATAAACTAATGAAACTCAATTCCATTCATTTAAAAAATAGATCAATGATGATGATGATGATGATGATGATGATGATGATGGTGATGGTAATTATGATGATGGTGAAGAAGAAGAATGAGAAAGAACAAAGAAGAAAGAAGAAGAAAAATAGAATAATAAGTAGTATAGGAACATCAAAAAAGAACATCAATAGTACGGAATATGGAGGGGAAAAAATTACGAGGTATAGTGTAGTAACTATACTTATTTTAAGGCTTGACGATTATTATGCATTTCCTGTTCTTTTTCTTTTTTCTTTTTTTTTACAAATAAACATGTAAATGTACACGTTGTGCATTGATGAGCAACTATTGAATATAAAAAAATATGAGAGCGGGGCAACAAAATATGTTTCCTTCCTTTCTTGTCTCTCTTTTGTTAGCCCTCTAAAATTCAACTTTTATGTGATTCGTACTCAAAATGCTGCTCAATTTATGTGCTTTTCACTGTGTACACAAATGAAAATGTAGACAATTTTTTTGCGTGTAATTATTTGTACTGAAGATGCTGCTCATTTTATATACATTATAATTTTCCTCAATGAGAATTTGAAACATTGATTTAATTCTAATAAATCAATTTGATTATAAACGTATCTTTTTGTTTTTTTTTTCTGCTGATTTTAAGGCCGAACATCATGAAAATAAAATATGAATCTTAAAAGAAAACTTTGATCCCCACATCTGATGGGCATTCTATAAAGCTGGCAACTCTGGTATACAATCTGTAATGGTAACAATGAACATTCCTTTGTGTACAAAATTTACATCTTCCTCTTTTTCCAGGAAAGTGTAAATATTTTTTTTTAACACAATATCACCAACATCAATATCATCAGTAATTGATAATTATCATTCTAAAAAGCATTTCAGAAAGAATAATGGGGATTTCTTATTTCACATGTGATATTGATCCATTCTGACTTACCATATTCATGTACAAAGCAAACACGGTAGGGGACCTATATAGAGTAAATAACAATTCTCCATAGTTGCCAACTCAAGGATACCCATCAGAGGGGGAAATGAAAACTTTAAAAATTTGCAACTTTTGAAGCGATAATCCAATTTTGCTGAATTTTCAGTGTTTTTTCATTTTTTTTTTCCACTCACTGACATCACATTAATGTGTGTGGAAAATGTCTCTTCAACATTATTGAAAGTCCCCATTCAATGTGCAAAACGGCCATTGATTAAAAAAAAAAGAGTCTATATATTATTAAAAATAATATTTCTTCAAGAGGAGCAGAAAAATCAAATGAACCGAACCAAAAACAATTAAGTTTGAGAAAAATTGGACTACTAATAAGAAAATTATGAATGTTTATATATTTAAACAAATTGGCAACTGATGACGTCATAGGTGCACGACTGATCATTTATCACATTTATGTCAATGTTATAAAACGTTTATTTTCTCCCCAAAATAATATTTATATCATTTCCTCAAAACTTTGTCCAAAGGATATTATCATGATGTAGATCCACTATTTGCATATACATTCATACAAACCTCGCATCTTTCTGTATGAATTATGAATTTTATACCATGAATATATAAAAAAAACCTGGTCAGTTGTACACTCATGATGTCATCAAATTGACAACATTTCTACTGATTTGCCCACTGTTTTGAAATCTAAAAAAAAAATAATTTTGTATTACTTATCCGATTTTCTTCAAACTTTTTTTTGTTCTGCTTTCCAATTTTTTCTGCTTTTTTTGAAAAATTATTATTTTTGGGTAGACTCTTTTTTTTTTTTTTTTTTAAATATCAACCGTGAAACGGAAATAAGCTAGGGGCCTGCAGACACCGGCCCCCATTTCCTTCTCCCACACATTTTTTTTTTTTTTTTTTTTTAGGAATATCGTATTACAATGTGTAAAAAACGAGAAGAAATAACGATGACCCCTTTCCAGTGTAAGGTCCTCCACGTATCAAAATGTTTTGTGTTTAATTTCTAAAATTTCATTGCATCCAAAAGATTATGGGCAAGGAAAACGTCCACCCCAAAACAATCACAAAATAAGAAATAGTCACATAAACAGCAAATTATAATGAAAAAAAATGTCCCTTATAAGTATCCTAATCGATAAATGTCTCATTCATTTTGTTTTCTTATTTGTTTGTATCTCTCCTTGGACCCAGCCTCATTTCATCTGTGCCGACTATACTTGTTTGAGCCCCCCCGGCCCCCCCTAGCTCTCAAGCAAACATTGGCGCCCCCTCATGATGTCGCTTCACCTAAACTTTGGCGCCTCTAACTCTCACCGAGGGGGAATTGAGCGTCTAAAGCCCCCCCCCCCCCCCCCCCTTGTGCTCATGTTACCTCACTATTCACATAGGGCAGTGCCGTAGGTATCAAGAAAAATTCTGAATCCGCCCCACAAAATGTTTCTGTGATCCGCCCCTGATAGCGCTTCATAGAACAAAAAGACCACGGAACGCTCCTCCACCGTCAGCGAGCTACTCGAGCGAATCGGTCGCGTACTAGTATCACTCCCCACATATCCCCCGCTCCCGCCCCACCGCGCCGCGGTGCCGCCGTTTAGTCCCTGGATACCCAGTGACCTTTGCAGCTCGCACAAAAAAAGGTCGTTGTAAATTAAATACACATCAGTGCGGCTCGGTGATTAAACAGATGATTGGGCACTCTTGATATTCTAGAACGATTGATCGTGACTCAGCAGAATTTCTGCCGAATTCTCAATGTTTTGGGGACTGTCAACTGTTTGACCTTTTGACTAAAAACTAATAACTGAAAGCCCTAGAACTGTGTGTGGAGGAATAAAATTATCACGACAACCGCTGCATCATCGATTATCATCATTGCAATCATCATCAGACATCATGGACACCCTGACCATTGTCGTTGGAATTGTTGGTAAGAACTTAGAAGATTGCAGTGAGAGAGAGAAAGAAAGAAAGACACTAGAGATTGAGAGAATGGTTGGCTATTCTTCTTGTTTTTGTAGTCATTACATTTTTAGGATTAATAATTGCACGCATGTTGAAAGCACAACGAATACCATATGAGGTCCAGTGTCCGGCCGCTTAAGCAGTTTTGCTCTTCCATAAGTCACAAGATCTGCCATTTCAAGTTTATTTTCAGATCATAATGTAGCCGAAATTCTGGGCTTTAAATTGATGTGCATAACTTAATGANTAGAACTGTGTGTGGAGGAATAAAATTATCACGACAACCGCTGCATCATCATCATTGCAATCATCATCAGACATCATGGACACCCTGACCATTGTCGTTGGAATTGTTGGTAAGAAGATTGCAGTGATCGAGAGAGAGAAAGAAAGAAAGATACTAGAGACTGAGAGAATGGTTATTCTTCTTGTTGAGGATTAATTTCACGCATGTTGAAGCACAACGAATACAGCAAATTATGGATTGTTTGGATTGATGATGATTAATGGGATCTAAAACTTTAAGCATTTCAATTTATTTTTACGATTTTAGACAGCTGAAACATGTGGACAAATTTATTTGTTGTGAAATGATAGAGTGTCAGCTTACTTGATTCTGAGCACTGGGTCTTATTGCAAGTCCTACCTAAAAACATATGCCAGATTGGTTGAAAATTGATTTGCCTTTGGCTTTGATCGATTATCTGACTTGTGTTTAAACAGAACTTTATATGCAATATGCCAATACGCCCCTGTTTTTATGATGGAGGGTTGGGTATCTGGACACTTAACACTTGCGCTAGATTTCTAGAAAGCGCTGTTTTGTCCAGATACATGTACCCATCCAGTCCAGGCACCCAATGAATGGGTATACAAGGAAGCTAAATATATATTCAAAGCTAGGCCATGAACATCCCAATCATATGAATTGTAAACAGACAGGTCAGCATGAAAATAAAGTAAGTTCTTTCTTTTTTTCAGTGGCCATCTTTGGTTGGATGGCCCTCATGAGATGGCTGCGTGGAGGCCGTTGCCATAGCAAGGCTCGTCTGGACGGCAAGACAGTCATCATCACCGGAAGCAACACTGGTATCGGGAAGGAGACGGCCAAGGATCTTGCAAAACGAGGTAAATTAGGACCCCCCCCCCCAAAAAAAAAAATAAATTGTAGGTTGTCCTTCACTGACCCACCTTCTACAAACAGCCGTACCCGTCCATTTATTTTTGGTTTGATTTTCACCAAAGCTAAAAAAGCACAGTGAAATCATAATACAATCAGGAAATATGACCTAAAAATGATATTCAAATTCTCTTTGCCCTTTAATCCCTTTTAAAGCCTATTTTCCTCAGGAGTTGTTTAAATTGTGTTAGAGATAGAAAAAGAATTAGTAAAGAGAAATCTTTTTCCAACCGGATGAATTATGATTACAGTTCCACTGTACAAATTATAAGTACAAATATAATTCAATTATACATATGGTGAAGGGCCATTCTCTGTGACATGCTATTTGTCTCCCAAAAGTTGATATTTTGGTACTTATTTTCATGGTAATACAAGAATTTTTCCACAAGTTTCCCTATTGGGCAACCAAGTTTTAAAATCACTTGCTCGAGCAAAAAGCTTTCAAAGTGTTTAAATAATAAACCATTAAATCTCCTATGATTTGATGTGATTTTCTATTTGATGCAGGAGCTCGTGTCATCCTGGCATGCAGGAACGTTGAGAAGGCTGAACAAGCCCGGTTAGAGGTGGTCAAAGAGTCCGGTAGCTCCAACGTGGTAGTCAAGAAATTGGACCTTTCTTCCATGAAGTCCATCCGACAGTTTGCAGAGGAGATCAAGAAGGAGGAAAAATCACTACACATTCTGTGCAACAATGCAGGTATATTTTGCTCCCCCCAAAGGACTTGAAATGCAATTGAAGGAGGTTATAATTAGAGGAGAGGAAGTTTAGGGAAATATAGCTGTCCAAAGCAGTATTTTTAGATCCCAAGAGTGGAATGCCTATCCAACAGTTTTCAGAGGAGATAAAGAAGGAGGAAAAATCACTTCATGTGCTGTGCAACAATGCAGGTATATTTAATTTCACCCAAAGGATTTGAAATGCTGTTGAAGCAGGTTATAATTAGAGGAGAGGAAGTTGAAGGAAATATAGCCTCCCTAAATAGCATTTCAAATCCTTAGAGGGGAATTTGTATCCGACCATTTACAGCGGAGATAGAAGGAGGAAAAAATAACTTCATGTGCTATACAATATTGCAGGTAAATTATATGGATGATGACTGGCCGTGTAGGGAACATACTGAATGTTCCACCGTATGGATTTGAAATGATATTGAAGGAGGTTTTTATTTCCGGGAGATTGAGGGAAATATAGCCTTCCAAAATAGCATTTCAAATCCTGAGACTGGAATATCCATCCAACAGTTAGGAGATAGATTAAGGAGGAAAAATCACTTCATGTGCGGTGCAACAATGCAGGTATATTACATACATTGTAGATGATGACTGGCAGGGGAGAGAACACTCTGTTCCATCCAAAGGATTTGAAATGGTAGCCATGCATCCGCCTTTGCACATCCAATCCTCGTAACTCTTTATTGGTAAAAAAAACAAGATTTCTAATGATTTTAATTTCGTCTTAGATTTCTTCATACTTTGAATAATGATGGTCTAATTCGTTTCTTTCCACTTGCTTTAGTCTTTCAATAAAAGCTATATCAAGGTGCATATTCGGGAGGTAAAGGATGCGGGATGACAGGTAAAGTGTCCAA
>BQKZ01002160.1:61521-76423 GCA_036244855.1 Temnopleurus reevesii
TTTTTACAAGTTTTTTGGCCCTGTGACCTTTGACCTTTGACCCATTGAACCCAAAATCTAATCAGTTCATTCTCACATACTTATACATGCTTGAGCCAAGTTTGGTCAAAATCAGTCACGCGGTTCTGAACTTATCTCGGTAACAAGGTCCGGACGGACGCACGGACACACGGACACACGGACGGACGGACGGACGGACAACCCGAAAACATAATGCCTCCGGCACCACCTTACGGTGGCGGAGGCATAACAAATGAAATTGGTCCTTATCTAATGAGGTGTTGCTCAAAATCAACTGCAAATCAACTGCAACTTTGCAAATTGTAATGCAAATTTTCATTCAAGCATGGTGCGCGCATTTAACAAGACGTGCATGAAACAATGATTTTGATTGGCGTATTCCGATCAACTGCAACTTGCGATCAATTGCAACTTTTGAACAACACCCCCTAAGCGTATGGACTTAGAAATGCAAAGTCATCTCAAAGTCTAACTTTAAGAATCATACTCACATTCCATCATAGTCCCATTGGATTTAATTCATCATTTCAAAATCTTGTAGGAATAAGAAATCAGTTCAAAAGATGACCTATCTTTAAGAATTTTACCTACATTTCCATCATAGTCACATTGTATACAAATCACCCTAGCAAAATATTGCCTTCGGTTAGGTTGCAAAGCTGGTACTGTTTATTTAACTCATTCCACGTTTTCTTTGCGTCAATGAACATCCGTTGACCTGTTTTCTTCGCATTTTTGCACAGAGTTCCCATACAAACATGTACACTCCCTAAACAATACAACAAACAGGGGGTTTACGGGTGAACGCACAAAGAGTTAAAGCATCAATTTGTTTTTAAATGCTTGGTTAAAATAAATAACCACAGGCTTTTTGGCCTAATGTTGCAAATAAAACATAGGGAGGATACATGTACATGTACTTCCTGAAATGGAATGCATAAGAATTGCTAGACTGAAAAACATGTTTAATGCTATGTGTGATACAAATTTGTAAAAAATCGCCATAAATAATGCAATGAGCCATCATATATATAGGAATGAGTTGAATGCTGTTGAGTTTGACTATATACCCTGAAGTTTTTGTGACGGTTTTATTTTAGGGAATTTCGCAGACCTATAGCCCCATGAAAATTTGAACTCGAAATGTATGTGTATACAAACACAATTGGATAATAAGAACACGCACAAATATCAAACTAGTCCCATAACGCACAAATGTCTGCACGCCAAAATATTGGCTTGTGCAGACAGATATAGAAAAGGCTGGTAGAGTCAAACCTGTCTATAAAGACCACCCATGGGAGACAGAAAACACGGTCTTTGAGAGCAGGTGGTCTCTATAGACAGGTTCATCAACACGTAAATTGCTTCCAAGGGAGACCAGAAAGGTGGTCTATATGGACAGGTGGTACAGGTGGTCTCTCGGGCAGGTTTGACTGTACTACAGTACATGTATGATTGCTGGCGTGAACCCGTTGAATACTGAATTCTTACATTGTCATAGACTTTGTACTCGTAGCATCCGGTTCCAGTAGCCAATGTGTTGAGATGGACGAGGTGATATGACGACCCTGATATACTTTGATTTTTTTTATGTTGTCATGCTGCATTGGACCTCGTTGGGGTGTTGCTAGAAAGATCAGTTGCAAATCAACTGCAAATCTGTAAAACTTTTCTCCAAAAATGTTAAATTCTGTGTACAAGGTAATTTGAAAGGCGCATTTTCATATGCACACCAAGAATATGATTAAAACATGACGATCAAATGCAACCTGTGATTGATAACATCTTTAAATACTAGCAACACCCCCCCAAAAAAAAAATCAAATGAGTATAAAGCTTTCAGAGCCATGAGCACCGACAAGGTGGACCTGTGTGGTATACAAGTAGCCATCATTTTTATTATTATTATATACCTTTGTAGTCTGCTTTCTGGAGATCATCTACAACCCTTTTATGGATTTTTTTTTTCAATTTTGACCCTTACATAATTTCACCACCTGGCCTTCTGTAGGATGACCTTTCACCTTTGACCCCTACATGTTGTGGTTCATCTCTTTGCCTTTGTTGGGATGATATACGAATGGGATGAAACCTGCAGTGTACTGTAAAACAAACAAAGATATGCAAAAATATGGTTACTGGGTAGAGATCTTCCTTCTGTATTACAGTAGAGCTACCATCCTCATACATCTACCGGTATAAAAATCCTTCTATCAATATTTTGGCATAAAAATTGTATTTTCAGAAAAAATATCATATTCAGAGCTCCTGTGCACTTTCCAACACTGTATCTCCCAAATATCCTATTTTTTGTGAAAATTTTCACTGGAAATCTCACTAAATAGGATAGAATCCAAATGGCTGACACCTATGTTAATGCCTTTCTCGAGCAAAAGGCTGTAAGCTAATCACCCATCTCCTATACCCAACTACAATTGTATTTGGAAGCAATCTGTTGGAAGTGGACATTAGAAATACTCTTCCACGTAAATAAAATAAGAATAATATCATTAATTTCTTTTAAAGCACACAGGTCTGTCAATAATGAAGCTCATGGAACTGTACATCAAACATTAAATATATTAGAATTTTGAAGGTCTTTTATTTGACAGAGGATAATTTTTTTGTGTATGAGCAATTAAAATATTGTGATGTGTGCAAAAGGTAGAGGGAGGGGGTTGGTTCAGTCCTTCACTTTTTTTTTCAGTTAATAAGTGCAAGCTAATGGGAGTGTTTAAAAATGGTAATTTACAACCCCCTCTCCCCCGGCAGCCCCCATACTTTTTCCATGATGCCTGTTAAAAAGAATTACTTCTTACCTTGAGAACATTTTCTTGGCGGAGGTAGTTTGATCTGTAACGACACCTAGAGGTGATAGGAAAAAAATCAAAATTGTTCAGAACCCGAGTCTAAAGGTTAAAAAGATAATTTAATGTATGTGGAGTAGAAATCTAATATAAATTGGGAAAAAATCACCTAGATTACTTACATGCACCAAGGTGAAATTTTGATTCAGTTTCAGCTCAGCAGAACATGTTGATGAAATAATTTGACAAATATACTGCATAAGCTGGCATTCTCTCTGGGGTTTTATTACTAGAAAGAATACTCTGAAAAATTCATAAACTAGATGACCATAGATTTGTGTATCAGAGATTTTTCAAAAGGTAAAAGTTACAATCAACTACTATGTCAAGGGGAACTTCACCCAGACGTTGATGTGCGATCAGTGGATGAACAAAAACACAATGATTAATCTGTGAAAATTTGAGCACAATCCGACAATCCATTCAAAAGTTATTAATTTTCAAAGTTTTGATTTACACCCTTCATGGGCTCCTCATATTGGCAACGTACAGACACAAAATGGCTGCCAACATGGAGAACTCTCAATTCACTTTGTACACAGAATTTCAAATTTTTTTCTTTTTCTAGAAAAGCAGACAAAATTGTACTTTTGTCTTCCAAGTATAATATGAATATCTTGATTCTGCATGCATTTCAGTATAAATTGTGTTGATTTATGGTCTACGTCTCTCAAAAGAGAACAAAATAGGATATTCTGTGTATAAAGTGAATGGAGAGTTCTCCATGTTGGCAGCCATTTTGTGCCTGTACATTGCCAATTTAAGGAGCCCATGAAGGATGTAAATCAAAACTTTGAAAATTCTTAACTTTTGAATGGATTGTTGGATTTTGCTCAAATTTTCAGTTTGATGATTGTATTTTTCTCGTTCTACTGAGAGAACAGCAATGTCTGGGTGAAGTTCCCCTTTAACCCTTTTGGTGCCAGCCAGCACTCTAAAGGCATACTACCTGTGACGAGCAGATGTTGCCAGTAGTGGAGACTTTGGTAGTGTTGTCTAATTTGAAGCCTAATTAATAATATAATAATAGATGCAATTTATATACCGCACGTATCCACTCTGCTGAGTGCTCGAGGCGTTTTACATTATTATTACCCTGGCTTTAGCCTGGCAGCCATCCGCGGCGCACTTGGCATTTCAAGGAATAAATATTCCTGCCAGGTACCCATTCACCTCACCTCTTATCAGATCATTTCAGTGAATGTTTCAAAGAAAGGCTAGTCTTTCACTCAATAAGAGCAAAATTTGACATGTGAAAAGCCGACCTCACTTGCAAGACCTGAGTTCGTCATCTGGCTTACTGTAGCAGGGAATCAATTTTAAGGGGAGTGAGAGCGATTGCTTTCCTAAAGCTCCCCTTAAATGCTTTTTGGAGAGTGATTTATTGAGCCCCTTGTAACCCCATTTTTATTACATGAAGACCCAATCTAGCACCCCTAAAACTCTCCGTGAAGGCATCTACGAGAGCTATCTGTAGCTCCCGTGCAAATTTTTAAATTCAGTCCCTGCTGTAGAAGCTGGTGTTCAAAGAATGAACACTGGTTCAGATGTCAAAGGGAAGTTACCTTAAAGCAATACTACATATACTTACATTAAGATGATATAACTGTGGGTACTGATTCCCACAAATATATGCCACCATCCATGGAGCTGTGTTGCTGCACTCAGTGGGAACGGTAGAGACTTTCGTACAGATCTGAAAAAAGGAATCGACATGAAATGATTAGCTCTTCGTGTGTTGAATTAATTCTGAAGGTAGAAATAACACTGCCTAAGCCACCAACTTAGGCACTGCACACAATGGAAAGCATGCTTTGGCTATTGTGTGGACTCTCTATGTTTACACATAAAAGAGCACTTCCCATAGAGGTGTGCAGTTGTGTACCAAAATGCAAAAAAAAAACCTTTTGAGTGTTAAAGCATCAATATTACAAGAAAAGGTGGTGTTGTTCAAAAAGTTGCTATTGATCACATATTGTAGTTGATCGGAAAGCAACATTCCAAACCATTGCTTCATGTGTGTCTTGTTAATAGTCCATACCATGCGCGAATGAAAGTGCATGTTTCAATTTACAACCCATTTGCAGTTCATTTGCGATCAATTGAAACTTTGTGGCAACACCCTCCTACAGTTGAATTTAGCTACCTATAAAAATAATACAACGCTTTCTGCTATCATGGGAGAGTTGAAGTGCGGGTACACTGATAGATCTGCAGAGTGTGAGTGTGGGCAGGGCAGTCAGATTATGCCTCATCTTCTCAGCTGCAATGCAATATGACAATCTTGTACAGAGACAGACCTAGCACTGGTGAATGACGCGGTTCTTGCATGCGTTGTGCACTGGGAAATAGTTGTGTGATGATACATGATGATGATGATGATGGAAGAGTTTTATGAGGGAACTTATGAGGGAACATTCTTTCATTATATCAAAAAGTTAAANCGGACGGACACACGGACGCACGGACGGACGGACGGACGGACAACCCGAAAACATAATGCCTCCGGCACCACCTTACGGTGGCGGAGGCATAAAAAAGTCAGTGAGTCTCGCGGTGAAAACATTTTGCGCGGCCGAGCAATCACAAAATTTGTCGAGGGGGGGGGGTCAAATTGACCCCCCCCAGTTGGAATAGGGTTAAAGACCTTTCCATAAAGGCCACCTTTCTTGACTCCCTAAAACACATTTTACATATAAATGATCCTGTCTATAGAGACCACCTGCTGTTAGAGGCAACTTTTTCAGTCTCCCTTGGTTTAGCCACTTTATACATGTTTACCTGTACATATACTTACATTAAAATGATATAACTGTGGGTACTGATTCCCACAAATATATGCCACCATCCATGGAGCTGTGTTGCTGCACTCAGAGGGAACGGCAGAGACTTTCGTAAAGATCTGGTAAAAAGATCAGACACAAAATGGTTCAAGCATCAACGTAAGAAAGTCTTAGGGGTATAATAAATATAATAATTGTTCAAAAGTTGCAATTGATCACATCATGCAGTTGATTGGAACGCACTAATCAAAACCATTGCTTCATGTGCGTCTTGCGCGAATGAAAGTGTGTGTTCCAATGTACAACCGATCTGCAGTTCATTTGCGATCAATTGAAACTTTGTAGCAACACCCTCCTACAGTTGAATTAAGCTAGCTATAAAGAATAACACACCGCTTTCTACTATCACGGAAGAGTTGAAGTGTGGGTACACTGATAGCTCTGCAGATTGCGAGTGTGGGTAGGGCAAGTCATCTTCTGAGCAGCAATACAATTTTAAAGTCTTGTACTGAGAGGGACCTAGCACTGGTGAATGACGCGGTTCTTGCATGCGCTGTGCATTGGGTAATAGTTGTGTGATGATACATGATGATGATGATGATGGAAGAGTTTTATGAGGGAACTTATGAGGGAACATTCTTTCATTATATCAAAAAGTTAAAATATTTGTGACAGTCTGTGGAAAGTGTCATATCCTTGACACCAAAACTGATAGAGGTAATCGTTTTTGGATCTGATTTGAAAATTTAATCTATCATTCGATACCAAATTATTAGATGTAAAGTGTAACCTCATTATAACGAGGTCAAATATTGCAAGATTCCTGATTATAACAAAATGATTTTATAGTCCCAGTCTTGTGAATTTGTGTTTTTTCCGTACCCTTTTTACACTATTAGAAATAAGAAAACAGAAGATAATTACCTTATACTTGGGCAAACATTGTTGTCAATGTTCCACAAGATAAAAGCGAAGACATACGATCCCAGAACATAGGCGTAGAGGGACAATCCTCCATAATAACTTCTGTGATGCCTGCACGCAAAAGAACAATACTTTTCATTTTATGAACAATATCTTCCTCGGTCATTGTCTTTAAAGGCATTATTTAACAATGCAAAATCATTGCAAAGCAGCTTTAAATGTATGCAAACGTTTTGATATCGAAACTAAGAATTACTGAATGTATGACAGAATAATATAAACATTTACTCTAAAAAAAAAGAGTAAAAACAGATCAGTGCTCAGAAAGCCTGTCGCTTTGAGATAGCAGAACAGTCACTGCTTTAGTCGTCAAATTTCCTAGCAGACATTCAGCCATGCATGGTGTGTTGCGGTAAATCATCAGTGCTAAATTGCTTGTATCTTGAAATATTTTTTATTGTATTATTTATTAATTTATCAATTATTTTGATTGTATCTTAAAATATACCAAACAGATGAAATTCAAATGATGCCTGTTATGGCTAAATGTTTCGAATAATGTACACTGCACTTGCTGAAACAGCTAAATTTGATTTTGATTCTCGACAATGTTAGCCATTACGTTTAAAGGTTTGTCATTCATTCATTTTGAAATTTCAGCATTCAAGATTCAAGATTCAAGATTTGTTTTATTTCATTTTCCAAAGAATAGTATTCATCAATACATCAAATACGAAAATAATGGTGATACACATTTTTTTTTTGGTATAATTTTAATATGCATCTAGTAATTTCAAATCAGCAAGCATATGACCAACAAATGTAAGCATTAATACCAAATCTAATCAGGAGATGCAAATGTTTGCCAAGAACTTAAGCTCAATTCACAAGATAAATTATTTGTTTATCTTATGATTTGCATACAGATTATGATCATGAGAAGATAAACATGCCCTCCATTTGTTTCACTTTCAGATTAATTCATAAAATGGTTGTAAAAATCCCATTCTTCAAGCACAATATAGTCAAAACCAAATTTTACGACTTGTTGAGGAACCAACCATAAAACTGATCACAAAATATAAGCATGAAGGAAAAAAGTAATTCAGCTAAAACGAACAATACATGTAGTTTACATTTCACACTGTAGTAGCACCTCACACCCCAATGCAAGTTAGCATTATGAGTATTAACAAATGATTGACAAAGGATGGAGTTCCATGAAACATCGACTTACAGATGGAGTGTAGAAATTGCCAGTGTGAAAAGCTATAGCATCGCGAATACAGTGGAAACTCAGTATAAATAATAATAATAGTAATAATAGTGGTTACTTGTATAGCGCACAGGTCCACCTGTCGGTGCTCATGGCGCTTTAATTTAAATAGAAAAGTAAATGAAGACAATACAAGTGGAAGCAAGGATATCCTGGACACAAAAATGGTATTGAAAAAGTATTATGATGAAACAAACAAGTAGGAAACAAACAAGATCAGATATAACAAAATTCCAGATATAAAGAGGTAGAAATCTGGGCCCAGCTCTTTATAACTCATTGTTTCATAACCCTGCTATAATAAGGTATTTTAATGGTCCCAAGCACTTTGGTATATCGCGTTTTCACTGTACAGAGATTCCAACAGTTCTGTAATATGCGTGAGGATGGAAGAGAAAACTGTAAATCATCCATCAGCTGAAACAAATGGATGGTAAGTTCTGAGAGGAGAGATGACAGTGATATACACGGTAGGCACTTATGGGTCTCAGGCGGGAGACATCGAGCGCGGATGTAGGCCACCTTCATAGGCAGTGCAGACGGACGCGATTCTCAAAGAGCTTCATAAAGCTTTTTGGATTCTTTGATCGCCTCCGCTCCTTTATAGAAATACCCTGTTAATCTCTAAAACTTCCCCCTTCATTCGCTTCACCTCCTCCTACATTCATCTCACTTCGTAAGTTCGCTTCCTTTCAAATTTTTATCTATAAGATCGCATCGCTAAACATTAGTAAAATCCAGTGAAGAATCTTGTCTGCTCATGCGTGGTGTCTCCCGCCTGAGACCCATAAGTGCCTACCGATATAGACAGCCAAAGAAAATGAATTCAATGAAAGTGCAGAAAGAAGCCTCTGGCCATTTCACATGACATATAACTATGCAGAAAGAGAAAAATACAGTGAAAATTTAGAACCTATTTTCAATGCAATGTGATATTGCCTATCCAAGTTGTAGCAGAATGAATGTAGCAAATTACAATGTTCCTAAGTTGGCAACACAACAAAAAATGAAAAATCACTTTTCTATGTTATATCCTGATAGTTTTTGCTTTTACTCTTTCAGGTAGATAAGTTTGAATTTGGTAAATTCCTACAATCCTTACACTGGTAAAGCAAAGATAATTCGACAATAGTGCACTCTTTCTTATTCCTTTTTAGTAAAATCTATTCTTTGATGCTGCTTTTTCGAGAGATCTATATGATTAGTGGCAAATCTAAGCACCTACATCAATAAAAGAGTGACTGTTATCTCCCCAAAACCCTGTCCCCTATGGTTTAAATTAAAGGGGAACTACACTCAGACATTAAATCGCTATCATTAAATGAAGAAAAATAAGATGAACATACTGTGAAAATTTGAGCAAAATCAGATAATCCATTCAAAAGTTATGAATTTTCAAAGTTTTGATTTACACCCCTCATGGGCTCCTTAAATTGGCAAACCTACAGTTACAAAATGGCTGCCAACATGGAGAACTCTCCATTCACTTTGTACACAAATTTCACATTTTTCTCTTTTTCAAGAGAAGTAGACAAAATTTTGTTTTTTCGGTTAACTACATGTATACTATAGCCACATCAATTCTGCGAGCATTCCAGAATAAAAACGGTGTTGATTCCTCATTTGAAATATGATATTGATCCATTTTCAATAAAATTCTATAAAAGTGAATGAGGAGTTCTCCATGTATGACATTACAAATTATGCTAATTTGCTATACGTTGCCAATTTAAGGATGCCCAGCACAGGTGGAAATGATAACTTTGAAAATTCATAACTTTTGAATGGATTTTCGGATTTTGCTCAAATTTAGTTTGTTCATCTGATTTTTCTTCATTTACTGACCGTACATTATTGTCTGGGTGTAATTCCCCTTTAATGTTAGTCCAGCGAGATGAAAATATGAAGTGATGGAGATGAATAGATTGAGATTGAACAGCGACACTGAGAATAAAGCCACGTTGCAATTTGTAATTCAATTCTATTCTCTCTTACCGTATCAAGTAAATACCACGTACTATCAGTAAAAGCACTAAAAACCCGTACGCAACCTAGGGAATAAAGATGTAATGGAGTAAGAAAATTGAACTTGAAATTTGCCCTAACGATGGTTCCATATCTTACAAAATTTACCCCTGTAAGAGTATTGCACAATTTACTCAACACTCAATTATTAACTTATTATTGGTTAGTTGGCTTGTAATTACCGGGCTTTCGAATTCACAACATGGACGTTATCGAAGCCGTTAGAACGGTCATGGCTGGCTAATTCTTTTCAGTTTTCGGCCTCGATAACGTCAGCGTTGTGAATGCAAAAGCCAGGTATTTTCTCATGGCGACTCTCTAGCCATCGGATTATTTTCGCCAGGCAATATGTGGTTACAGAGAGGGCGCTTTTACCTACTCTGATATCTTACAAAACTAAACAAAGTTAAATGTGATGTTTGGCCAGCATAGGGCTGGATAAAAAGAACAAATACATGCATTTTTACATCAGTATGTATCTTTCATGCATTCATGCACTAGTGAAAGTAATAGTCCCTACATGTATTAAGATAAAGTATGAAGAAATCGGTATCCCCCGTTTGTTTGGAAATTCACATTTTAATTCATATCCTTTTGCATATTCCAGCAAGTTGGCATCTATAGGCAAATGTCTCATACCTATATTTATTTTACTACATACTGCTTTTAATAAATGGTTTGGTTTAGCATTACGGTTCGTAGGACTAAAAAGCCTATTTGTTAATCATAATAAAGCTCATTTAACAAAGCAAAACCTAAGCCAAAACCTTTAAGCAGTAGTATAAGTTCCTCACCTGATGAAAGAGTGGATTGATGACGGTCAGATAAATCACTGTTGTCAGAAAACAGTAGAGGATCAGTGCACCAACAAGCAGCTTGTTCCATTTACCAGGTTTTTCAAAGCACTCGTAACTGGAATAAATATTTCAAAAAGTGAAATAACAGTTAAAAAAGCTGAAAATTATCACAATAGCTGAAATCAGATGCTAATAAAAAAAAGTATAATTAGAGTGAGCAATGCTAATATCATTATCATCATAATCATCATCATCACCTTCATAACAATTATCATCCCCATAAATATTGTCATCATCATCATCATCATCATCATCATCATCATCATCACCCTCATCATCATCTTCACCATAAATCATCATTATCATCATCATTGTCATCATCACTATGATCATCATCATCATCATCATCATCATCATCATCATCATCATCATCATTATCATCATCACCACCATTCTTATTATCATCATAATCTTCACCATTATCATGATAAATATCATCATCATCATCATCATCATCATCATCACCACCATCATCATCATCATCATCATCACCATCATAATCATCATCACCACCATCATCATCATCATCATCATCACCATCATTACCCGATGTAAACTATGGCTATAGATCCCCATACCATCGGTAGCTCATCAAGCAGCTGCAAAAGGAAATGGAAAAGGAAATTTCATTTTTAAGAACAAAAACAACAAAAATCATGTATATTTTGATGAGGTATACTTGTCGAGCACCACATTTGTGGAGCACTACTTCCATTAAATCTTCATGCAACAAAATTTCTAATTAAAGAAAAAGACCATCTAGAAACCAGCCTATTTTTAAAAGCAAGTTCATAGTAGAAATGAGAGATTTGTAACAGGATCAAGCTCTAAAAGATTTTCATCATTTTAGTGATAGTAACAGTGTAGGTTTTCAAGTCTGAAACAAGATCAATTACAGGTACAATTGAATTATGTCATTGGGATTAAAGTAACAGAAACAAACAAGATATAGTTGTCATGAGCTATTGTGGTGTATATTGTTTACAACAAGAAACATCATTGCTCACTCTTTCATATTTTCCATTCCATGAGAAAAGAATTAAAGACACATTACAGTGTCAGTCAGATTATTTTGTTACCTGTTTTAGCTATAAAAGAGCAGAACAACAAGCATGGTACAGTAACATCCCATTGTCCTGGGTTTCATATTGATAACCTGAGCAAAATATTCTGATTTTCACTGTGATTTGTACAGTTGTAGGTTTTCTAGAAAATATCTTGCCAGAAAGTATCCAGGATATCATGTATAAGCACACTCATGGAATCATGCTGTATACCAAAGCATAACTGAAAGCTCAAAAGTACTGTTGTGGTTACTTGTAGCTTTGTTAAAAGCCAAACATAGCATAGTATAGGTCATCAGTCAAGCATTTAGCTGGCAGCCAAGCATGTAGTTCATTCATTAAACCACCTTACCTCATGTTTGTACAATACCCTAACTTACAACACCAACTAAGAGTCTGCACAAACAATGCTTGTTTGCATGATTAAAGAGGAACCTTACTACCCTGTAGTAGTATATTAACTTATTAAAATGAGCAGAATGGTAATTATATTTATGTCCTTCGAACTCTGCCACCAACCGAATTAATTAATTTTGTGCGGAAACTAAATGTACAATGTATGATTATGTTTTGGTTAAATTTGATAATCAAATCTTGAATAATCAACTCTAGTGTGAGCAACCCAAAAAGGTTAGATTAACTTTCAATCATCAAAAAATGTAATCATACAATGCATAATTAGCATTTGTTTAGATCCGTTCAATTAAGTTGTTATGATACACTGGAAATCTATCTTTGCCTGCAAAAACATTAATTGTTCATCAGTTTCACTAAGGTAAATATGGTAAATAAATGGGGACTTGAGAGCAAAGATCAAACACAAAACAACCTTGTTGTCAATTATAAATTCCATAGAGTAAGACCCTGCCTATTTTTCTTTCAATGCAGGTTTATAGTCATTTGATCCCTTAACATATAATCTGAATATCCCTGTTGCCAGAACGTTCATGCAGATATCATTTCCAACATCATATAAAATAAAGCCTTTATCTCCTAATAAAAACATTCTTTGTTGATTCAAATCTTTATTTACGTACTTCAAAATTATTTTAAAAAATTTCCTCCCTAAACCTGTGCTATTGATCCCAAAATGTACCAATCTGATAAAGCAATACTACCCTCTACTTACTTGCATTCTATAAAGCAGCGTCATATGAAAGCACCAGGATCCAACCCCGACAACTGTGATCAATAAAATAAAAAATAATAATTTAAGAATAAAAAGTTGTGGTTTTTGGTAAAGATTTGAAAATGTAATCAGCGATTTACAGTACAAGATTTTATTTTACTACAAGCCTGGTTGAGTACCGGTAAGTGGGTTAACAAATTGATTTCTCAAACATCAATTTCACTTGCCCACAGCTTAAAGGCATTATTCAACAATGTCAAATCATCACAAAACAAGGCCAAAATGATAGACATAGTACATGCATTAGCTTCCCAAACTGGAAATCACTTTCCCAACCTCAACAGATCAATATCGACAGTAATGTGACATATGGTTTGATATCGCCTTTTGTCGATGGCAAGAATTATAACAGCTGAATTGTTCAATGTACTATAAGTACAACTCTGCCTATAAAGTCAAAAACTCTGCCTTTAAGGTCAAACTTGTCTACTGCAATTCGAATAATTGTCTAAGTTGATGTGATTTTCTGTAACAAATAAAAAAAAAACCCAGTGTTATTAGCCTCAAAAACTAAATCGAAGTCAAACAGATTTGTGTGGTCCCAACAGATTCGACTTAGCTGTACAACCATATAATTGCATAAAATCTTACCAAATAATGCAATATTAGCCCAGATGAACCTCATTTCAACCTTCTCTTTCCACATGATGATACTGGAGATGATAGGAAGCACGATCATTACAAGATTGGTGATTGTATTCCCTGGAGATGGTTTTAAACAGATGCATAAAAAGAAGTAAAAACAAGATATTGAATTACATTTTATTTATTAAATCATTCTGGAACTGCTGCCCCCCCTCCCCCATACGGAAAAACAAAGTATGATGAGAGGTCGCACGTCTGCGCACCTAAACTTTCAGCTTGAAAAAAGCATAAAGTCAATGAATGTCCAATTTAATTTTAATCTGATATTATCACAAATATCCTAAAGATTATGTGTGAGAAATATCTCAGCAAAATCTGACCAGGAACAATGTCAGTTTAGATGAAATATACATCCCTCTCATTTTTGCCGTTCAAAATATTTGGGTCCCTTCTCTGCATCCGATTCACTATACACGCGGTTGGAGATTTTCAGGAAAAAGTCTTGATTTCAGCAAGCACGCATATTACATCGCGTATGTCAATGAGGCGCAGATGAGGGACCTGGCGCAGAGGAGGAAGCCCCTACCATACCTATAATTTACACATTCTGATGTGACCTTTTCGTGAGGGAAAAGCAATAGGAATATGTAAAATTTTGTGTTTTGCACATATGAAAACAAATTCTCTGGATTTCAGAGATACATTAAAAAGGATTGTCTATGACTACTGAAAAAAAAAGTATAGATTGCATTGTGTCATGAGTGAGGGGGCAAACAAGACACACATTTGTTTCAGCCTGGTTCTTCATGATGATAAACATGTTTTAATTCTTTCAAAAACAAATTACTTAAAACATTATAAAACTGGCAAATGATACATATTGAAAAAAATTGAAATCATGCAGGCCTTCACATAGTTATTGACATTGTTGTCATAAACATATCATTTTGATATCTCGAGATATTTATCACCTTCATCATCATAATACTGACAAATTACAAAAGGCCTAGTTGATTTTACTTCTTCATCATCACCATTTTAATCACCATCATTATCATTATCATCATCATCAGGGCCATTCCACGGTAACTCGCGTTACAAATAATGGGTACCATTGAAGAATAATGAGCAATATCTTTCTTTCTGTTAGGATTTACAAGTTACTTTTATTATCATAGTTAGATGAGACATAGACCAATTGGATGACATGAAGATTAAAAACACAGGACAAGCATAATGAGAATTCGGAATCGTTGAATTTCGGTAACTCGCGTTACGAAAAAAGGACATGGTCAAATTTTTGAGAGA
>BQKZ01002160.1:81446-96137 GCA_036244855.1 Temnopleurus reevesii
ACAGGTTGTAACAACTTTATCTACAATATATATTATAGAATGCTATATCCAGGTACTGAACGATTATCATGATATCAAATAAGTTAAGTTAGACTTACAGCACCCTCACCAATCACCATGCCCATAAATAAGGTTCAGTTTCTCACAATCACAGTTCTAGTTGTCAGTTAACGTTAGTTACACTACACTCTATGTAGCCTACACAGACTACAAAACTTCTATCTAACTTACAATATTCTGCGATATAATATGACGAAACATAGTTCTCTTCACACCAGTCAAGAGTCGAGGTAGGAGGACCCCAATATCCAATAGAATCATCGGGAGAAGGTGGAGCTGGAGCCATCTTGTCGCTAATTTTAACGCCGTTTTACGAGTGACAAAATCCTGTCCTCCGACTCTCGTCCTTTCAGCTACTGGCAGCGAAAGCTCGCCGCGTCTCTGGTCAACCGCACCCCAGCTGCACCCCTGCTCGCGAGCTCAATCACGGGCAGGAATGAAGGTAGTACTCTAAATTTTCACCGCTGTGTACGGCCAATCGAGCGAAAACCACACACTGGATGGGCGCGGTATCTCTAAAAGGTCCGAGAGGAATTGGACCGTATACTGAAAAAGAGTACTTTCTTGCAAATAATCAACTGTTATACCATTTTTAAAGTAAAGGCATCAACAAAATGAATAAAAATAAGTTTTAAGTTTAAAAATAAAGGATAAAATAGACTAAAAAGAACGGAATCTTTAGTAAAATTAAACTTTATTTATTTTTAGGGTTGTCAGGTTTTTATACCATTACTATATTACGCAAAAATGATCGACATCTTCATAAATAATCCTGGCGCGAGATATGTTTGTTTTCATTCTGCAGTTGGTGGTTTGTTTAGTATTTAGTAACCCTTGGCCTTGTGATTATTCGAGGAGTTTTGACGTTTGGTCTAGTAAAAACTCGACTGCAACTTTATTGTGTCGCCTTTCTATTATCAGGCATTATCAGACGGTCTGAATGTGGAGAATGAAGAAGAGTTTCAGGGTAGGTGAAAGTTAGGGATGCAGGGAGTGGGCGTGGCAACATTCCTGCTCCGATGAGTTAGCTCACTCAATCGAGAAGGGAATATAATTTTACTTAATAGGCTTAATCATCGTAATTTCAGGCTTGAAAGTGGCACAGAAATATTAGATAATGTGTTAAAGAATATCTGAAACATTGCCATTGGGAATAATGGCGGCAGTGATCAAGGAAAAAGTTAATGTGAGGATGTTCAATGACATTTTTGGTGGTGACAAGGGTGATGTGATGTGTTGATGATGGTGGGCTTTTATCATCATCATCATCATCTGATGGTAGTGTTGGTGATGATCATTGGGGTTGATGATGGTGTTGATAAGTAGATGGTGCAATGTCATGATGATATATGATGGATGATGACAACGATGATGATGATTGATGAAGATGGCGATCGCGATCGATAGGGATGATGATGATTGTTGTCATGATCATTTAAATTGATCAACAGTCATGACAAAAATGATATTTTGATAGTAGTGGTGATGATTATGAAAATCATGATGATATTGGTGATAAGATGATGATTCTGTTATGATTGGTGATTATGATTTGCCTATGATATGGAGATGATTAAGCATGAGACTATAAATCCAACATGATTGACCGAGCTCTTAATTTCAAGGTCCAATGGATCATACTGATGAATTGAACTGACTGATGGTCACCACAACAAAAGGAAATATTACACCCTTTGAAGTAGAGCATCTTAAATACAAAACCAAAAATGTTCAATGTGTGATATTGGCAGAGAAATCTCTTTACTGAACTGATTTCAGAAAATTTTACTTCAAAATAAGAAAGAGGAATGCAATTCAAATTTTGGCACAAACTCATTGACTAATGAATTCTGTAATTCCCATAAACTTTTTGCCGGGACCACCCGGTTTCAGCTCTCAACGGCTTTTTAAGAACTTATTCATTTGAAAGTGAAATTCACATAACTTTGGCTAACTATTGATATTATATAACAAACTTCCATTATCTATACATTCTTTTCAGAGCTGAGAGAACTCAACCATGACTTCGACATCAGATGTCAGTCCTGTCTCCATGGTGATGACTTGCGACGATGCAGTGGAGATGGTGTTCCTCGATGGATCCAGAGTCCAGCTCTCTCCTTGTGGATCCTGCTTCATCTATGATCCCCCTACCATCCATGAAGGAGCTCAACAAGTTCCAGGACTAGTTCCGGAGTTTGGTCCAGGCCCAAGCCATCCACTGTACACTTCGGCCAGGACCCAACAGAGGACGTGCTTTGTCACCAGCAGATGTAGGTCAAAGGTCAAGGCAGCGTTGGAGTTCAGGAATAGATTTGCTTCTTGTCCATTCTTGTGCACTGAAACGTCTGATGGGGATATTCCACTGGTGAGAAATATCTTTGATTGTGAAAAGCAATTAAAATTATCAATGTAAGCCTAATTAACCTATTGACTATTGGAACCAGGTAGCCTTCTAAAGTCTATGGAAATTACAGAATTCAATTGTCAATGGGTGAAAAGAGATCTTTCCGAGACATTAGTTCGCTGTCATTGAATGAAGAATAAAAAGATGGGCAAAAGGTGAAAATTTTAGAAAAATCAGAAAATTATTTAGAGAATTTTGATTATTTAAAGTTTTCATTTCTACATGTACCTTTGATAGGCATTCTTGAGTGGGCAACTTTAGCATAATCAGTTATAATTTTTTAGTTTTTTTTGTCTCCTACTAGGAACTTTATGCAGATATCACCAAGGTGGAATGGTCCAACTCAAGTGGTAGCTTCACTATCACCCAGCATCCCGATCATTCTCTGGAGCTGACATCGGTTGATAGCCTTGCAACAGTCATCCTATCGCCTAGTGCACAGGACTTCTCTGTCAAATACCTTTGTAAACTCCAACCAGATGCTAGCTGGAGAGCAGCGACCAATATGAGGACAGGTTCTGATACTCCGGGTTTACGAACCAATGATGATGACCTGGGGAAAAGTGTTTCAGCCCATGCTGAAAACTATGGAAACACAGGAAATGCAACCCATGGAGGGCCATATTTACAGGTAATCTTCAATTTTCAAATTAAGTCATTATGACACTGTACTCTCCAGATGAAAGGTGAGAGTCAGAAGCTCTACACTATGCTGCTTCCACATGAAAATTGTTTACCAATGAAATGTAGGTTGTTTGCTCCAGAAACCAAGTTATCATAATACCAAGAATATTCAAAGGCATACTTTAACAATGCCAAGCAACAATATCTGATAGTATAGAAGAATAAAGAACTCATTTTACTTTTTTAAAAGAGTAAAAATGCATCAGCGCTAAGAAAGTGCTCACTTGAGGCCAATGGAAAGAAAGACATAGTGTGTTTTCGTTGTAGTCAGCGACTGAATTTACACGTAGCCTTGTTTAAGTGAGGAATATGCATGCAGAAGTTCATTTACTGATCGTAAAGTTTGTCTTGTAATTTTGTTATATCATTTTCATTTTACTCACAATCTCTCAGAGTGTATCTACAGAGAAGGAGGTGCCATTTGTTAGGACAGCTGTCGCAGGATGCAAGTTCTGGTATACATGGGTCATCCAGAATCATTCCGTTGCCCATTGCCCGTGGTACTGGCAACACCCTCTGGATATATTGCTTGAGCGCCGTTCCAGTATTAGAAGAGGAGCTGACAGGACAAGTCATGGTGATCCTGAAACCATAGCTATTTCTAAAGATGGTAAGCACTGTGAGCAATGGGGACAAAGGCCTAGCTAGAAGAAAGTAAACAGCATCCATTCAAGCATTAACAATAGCTACATGGACACAAAGGGAATTTCAATCCTTCATATTCAGTAGAAAATGTTGAACAAGAGTTGCACCTGGTACTTTCTTTTGTGTTCATGAAGCTATAGTGAATACTTGAATGAAGTTCTTTACTTTGTCCCTTCAGCTAACAGTGAAAGTTAAAGTAATATATTGTGTACTCTCCAGTAAATGTACTATCTACAAATTTTAGACCATATAATATTGAATTTGCCAAACAATCTTAAACATTTTGCAACTTCATCTTTCATGTTCATTATTTATTTATTTTGACCCACTTCCCCAAAATCATCAACATTTAAAAAAAAACTAAATTCTTTCTCAATTAGAGATTGATAAAATATTTGTGTGATTTGCTTGTCTTTCGAAAAAAGAAAAGAAATATGATTGCTAAATAAAACTACATTTTCCTGTCTAAATTACACATATTATAAAAAATATTGCTGCATATGGAGGTATGACTAAAAACTGCAATAAAATGTTTCACAATTCCTCTATTGCAGAGATGCCAATAGGTCAAAATAACAATTTGAATAGTGCAGCAGCTGAACAAAAATGGGAGCAAACTTAACAACCACAACCACACTTTCAGACATTCACTTGCAATCGGAAAGCTTTGAATTTATATGAACGGTTAGCATCTCTGCAATTAATCCATGACTTCAGGTATACATGAGAAGAGGCACGACAGTCCTATAAAGCTGGAGACCCATGCCACCCCACTACCGCCTTCCTTACCACTGAGCTGCGAGATGAGCCACCTTCATAAACACCACTGGAGGGTGTTGAAGCAGGATTACACGTCGGACAAAAGAGACACAGATGCCCTTGCTTTGTATGGGAGAAAGGTGTCGGTTCTCTATCTAGGGGGAGTTGTTTATCGGTATGTATATCTCATTGAATTGTTTAGAACCACCTTCATAAGCACAACTGGAGAGCATGGAAGCAGGACCTCATGTTAGACAAGACAGACAAAGATGCACTTACTGTGTATGGGAGAAAGATCTATGTTCCTTTCTAGGAGGGGCTGTTTACCGTTACTTATGTCACATTGAATTGTTTAGAACCACCTTCCTAAGCACCAATGGAGAGCGTTGAAGCAGAACTACACATTGTATAACACAAGAGACAGAGAGGCACTCACCATGTATGGGAGGAAAGTCTCTGTTCTCTATCATGGAAAAATTGTTTACAGATATGTGTCCTGCATACAGGTGTATGATTTGCATCCATTTCTTCTTTTCAATCCACCAGGCTTTTCTGGGACCCAATTCCATCCATTGAAATCTACCCTGGAAACGGAGATATGATGCGGTCTAGCGATGAGAGAGGGTCTTACTTCACCCTCATCCAGCCACGCCAAGATGGCACCCTTGAGGAGCGGATGATCTCAGTCTCCAGCCCCCCTCCTGACCCTCCGCACTCCCCATACAGCATTGCAGACCTTGTGAGGAGAGGCGCAAGGTAATATAAATGGATTGTACACAAAGCTCTTACAGGTCAAGCCTCCAGTTAGAGTGAAGCATTTTTAAATTTCAAGTCGCATATGCATACTCATAATCTTCTCAGCTCACAAGACACCCTACTCTTACAGACAACAACTTGTAAAACTAAATTCAATCTAGGAGAAAGATCATTTTCATGTGCAGCCCCTAAACTCTGGAATAAACTACCTCTTGATATACACGAAATTCATCCGCACTGAACACATTTGAATCAAAACTTAAAACCTTTTTTTTAGATGACATTGTAAGTCTAATTTACAACTCATGCCTTTTGATAGATCGGAGTCTTCTCCTGCAGTAGAATATGTTAGCATAGTTTCTGCACTTTATGATGATTATTATTATTTTTTTATTATTATCATTATTATTATTGATATCATCTTTATTATTATGGATTGCAATGAATCATTAATAATGATAAGGATGGGTTTTTACAATATATTTACACACTCAGGTAAGCTGCTTCAGCTCTTTATTTTGAATTTTGAACAGTTTTTCAAACTGTTCTCCCAGCAGGCTATGGAATAGCATAGAGCTACTGTACTGAATAAACTGAAAATTTTGCAGGGATTTATTTCCGCTAAATTAAGGACCGTTAATTCGCTAAAATTTCCAATTGCAGTAATGCCCATAGACTTGTGTGCAGTAGCTTTTCAAAACACGAAAATAATATCTCACTAATTCACTAATGTGTGAAAAGATCTGAAATTCACTGAATTCACTGAAATTTATGTACGCTCAAATATTGGCTTGTAATGGGGAATGCTATGAATTAGGTCAACGTTTTTTGGCTCTTGCCCCAATTCTGTGGTTTAATTGCCCTTTGAATGTATGTATGTATCTGTTTTAGATGAGGTGTCATGTCATTATTTAATTGCTTTGAGAGCTACAGTGACATTATTCATATAACAAAGTACAGTATGTTTACAGTTTGTTTGATAAAACTTGACCGAGAAATGGCCTAGAAAATTACACTCTGCGTCATTCCTGCGACTATTTTTGCCCAGCTACTGAACTGTATAATAAGGTAGCCTTCTTATATAAATGATGATTAAGCTGAACACCTGGTGATCTCACACATTTTGGACCCTCATTATGTAACTTTACCCTTTAGGAATCGATGGTAATCTCCCGCATATAGCATATAGGCTTCTGATCTGTGCTTCTCTGATGAATGGTATAGGAGTATGACATCACTTTTGCTATCATTTTTGCCCAATTATTGAAATATATAATAAGGTATCCTCCTAAATATAAATGATAATTAAGATGCACATTTAGTGATTTCTCGCCTTTGAGACCCTCACTATGTAACTTCACCCATTAGGAATCGATGGTAATCTCCCACATGTGGGATTCTCTCTGACGAACGGTGCAGGAGTATGACATCATATTTGCTATTATTTTTACCCAATTATTTATAATAAGGCAGCCCTCTAAATATAAATAATTATTGAGATGAAAATCAGGTGCGCAATGTGATAGTTTATGATGAGGTAAAAATAGTTAGAGTATTGTACTCCTTTTCTATTTTGGCCCCTTTTTGATATACAAGGGCAATTAAAATGAACATCAGGTGCAAAATGAGAATTAATTAAGACACGTACATACATCCTTGAATATAATGATTCAACCAATCTGAAAATATGAATACTATTTTTTCACAAAAGTATCTAAAAGTGCTCTTCAATTAATTGATATAATACAGAGTAAAGTGTGAAACATATTGTTACGATCCTACTCCCCAACTCGTAGAGTTCGGCAAATGTCCACATGGAGGGTCAGTGTGTCTGCCCTGTTTCTGAGAATAGTGACCTTCTTACATTTACAGTGAAACTACCCACACACTTCCTTCCGTCCAGGAAAGTTATTATGTTGAATGTTTTGTCCACTTTTCATTGTGAATGGTTAACCTAGAGGTTCTTTATATAATCTCAGATATTTTAGGGTAATATTCAGTTTACTCTCAGTTAGTTTTAGAGTTCAGTTTGAGCATGTCGAGTTACGGTTTAGTTTTAGCCTGGAATTAATAGCTGTTGTACTTCCAGTATACAGTTTGCAGTTTACATGAAGAAGTCTTCATTTTGAGGACGGTTTGAGCAGCAGTATTTTTGACTTGCTGACTCTCACAATAAATACAACAACCAAACGCAGATGATCTCTCTTTGTCTTCCTTATAATTAACACCCCCTTTGTCATCAAAGTTGGTTCCACTACGGATCCGTGACAATATTTTTACATTTCTTGTGCAACTTGCAGGTTATTACAATGTATATCAGTACAAAAGAGGACATCTGTTGGTGAAAAAAGCAATTACTGTTGTTGGAAGGTTAGTAAATAATGTATTTTCATTTTTAGGGCCATTACCGGAGATGAAAATTGTTCCAGAATATGCATGAGGTGTATTTCATAATGAATTCAAGGCTTTAACATGATGTGTATGGCTCAGACTATGGGTATGTTGTCTTGTGTGCTCTCACTTTCATTCAGCTGTTACATTATTCATAGTTTAATTTTGATCTTGTGCGTATTCTGCAATGCTTGACATTTCTTCATTATTTATGACAAGCGTTATACCACAATATGACTTATTCGCTTGACATATACTCTTAAATCAAGATAGGAAGCATAATATTATAATTGTATTTCCATTTTCAATATTCAGGAAGAATCACTGACGACCATCAAAATGAGTTGCAACTTATCATGTTTGGTTATCGCTCCAAAAATTGATGGGTAGGAATTTTGTGTTGTGTATGTGAAGCAAATTACACAAAATCCCTGCCCATTGAACTATGACGGGATGAGTCTCAGCTCATTTTGAAAATGTAGATAAAGTGCAATTTTTCCTCTCCCTCAAAAAATAAGTTTTCCACTTTCCTTAGTTTGTGTCTCACATAACAGGGTATTTTAAGTTTGTGTTCTAATTTCAAGAATAGTAACATTGCTAAGGTCACTGTGAAGCTATTGATAAATAGATTACTGTTATGCCTGTGAATATGAGTTCATTTGCATTACAGTACGTTACAATGCACCATTGATCTAAATGGTTTGAATGTTCCTTCTACCCTTTAATCATAAATTTATCAAGATAACTAGAACGGACGCAATTATTTTTTTTTCTAATGAAACTGTTCATCTCCCATTTCAGAAAATGGATAAAGAAGAAACTTCAGCCACTGCAAATCTTGTCAAACGGAGCATCATTCCTGGCCTGGGCCAGCTGGAGGCTTACTCAAATGGCGTGATTCGAGGCTATTTTAATGATGAGGTTACCATGGCAACAAAATTTCTAGACGAATCTGTATGGAGTAGAAGACAAACAGATTTGCAGGTATTGACATTTTAGAATTTATCAATGCAGTTGGACCTTCCTTATGCCCACCTCAGGGTGTCACAAATTTAGCATTACGACAGCAATTTTGACATTTTTAAGAAGTTCCCAGAAGGAATCTTCATACTGACCATGAGAAATGTGGTAAGTATAGCAAGTAGACTCATAGCTACCGCTTGTCTTTTGCTATGACCACGGAGATGTTGCGATGTACAAGACAGTTTCAGATGTGTCTTAAGACGATGCCATTTTTCCATGAGAATGCAAGATCAATGTAGTTGCACCATTAGCTCTTAAGACTTATCCTGTGTTCTCATGATACTGGTATGTTTCAAGACTCATTAAGTGTTCTCACGATGGTACTCCAGATGGGTGTTGATAGGCTTATTCTACAAGTAGCTGCATGCAGCGCCCGCAACAAGCTTACCCAATTTTTATACTGTCAAAACATTTTCCAAAAGGGAAGTTCCATTCCTACCGCGATTTTTCAATCAAGACCTACCATGGTGTCAGATCTCAAGACTCCTTCAACAAATTTTCATGAAATTTCAAAGATCCTTAAATTTGTGACCGTGAACTGTGGGCATTGTCCATTTTCCTTTATTTTGATCAATCTGTTATACTCACAGACACTGGTTGAAAGTTCGATATGCCTTTTTGATTCAGACAATTGCCAGAAAAAAAGTGTACCACTAACCTCAGAAATCTAAGTACACTGTACACCATTAGAGGGGATCATTTATGGGTGTTCAGTGAATGCTCTAGGCTTGTGACAACTAAAAGACTTTATAAAATGTATGAATATACTGGTAGCATATCATGAAATCCCACCAAATTTCAACCATGTTCAGAATCAGTGCAAAAGTATCTTCTAATCGTTCACATACGACAGTGATTGTAGTATTTGACATTTCCAAAAAACGACCTTAGGAGTGTAGGGCTTCATTTTGGCATTTGGAATGATTGGAAGTCTGTTTCATTTAATGTTTTGATCCATTCATAATGATTCTTACAACTTCTGTTCGTAACACGTAAATCCAATTCTGAAAGCAGGAAGAAGTAGGTGGATGTCATAGAAAGAATTGACTGGGTGCCTTGATTATTCAATATTACCACTTTCCGTTTTCAAAATGATTGGTTGAATTAAAACATCTGAAATCTGAAAATCTGAAACTTTCAAGATTCCAAAATCATATTTTGTTAAAAGATGATATTGGAAAGAGATCATATCTCTTTTCTTAAAAGATAAATTTGAGATTTAAATGACATTGAATGCATTTACATGTACCCAAAGTGTTTTTATGAAAAATCACGATGTTGAACTATTCAGTTGATGCCATCATTGACAATCTTTGCATTCGTCCATCCAATGTACACGATTCCAATATCATATCTATTAAAACAGGATATTGGAAAGAGATCATATCTCTTTTCTGTAAAGATAGAACTGAACTTTAAATTACATTGAATGCATGTACTCAAATAGTAGTCATGAATGTAAAATCATGATGTTGAACTATGCAGTTTATGACATCATAAACGATCTTTACATTTGTCCATCCAATTCAGATGCTTATAGGGCAGTCAATCTGCCAGTATGATTCCATTCTTTTTCCAAATTGACTTTATCTGAGGTAAAAAAAAATAAGTTGCTAGTTGCTAATACATGGTATCCAGCATGAAAAAAAAATCATAAACATTCCATTACATTAAAGAGCTGTTTAAGTTTTCATATTTTGAACTCTTCAAAATTGATTGATTCTCATGAATGATCAAAAGAAGACTGGTACAAATATTAATTCACACATCGAAACAATGGAACGGACACACAAAAGAACGCGCACATATAGCTAAAAGGCATGCACAGAGCCTAAGTGGGACGTATGGAGCCTAAGTGGGACGTATGGAGCCTAAAGTGAGTGCGAAAACATGCAGTTTATTTGCTCCTTAACTAGTTACCCACATAAAGTCAGATGAAATCATTTTGGGCCAGATGCATGTAGGTAATATACAAATCATTTTTTTTTAATCAGATACCTCTTATGATGAAATAGTCATGAACAAAATCTGAAAACTGTAAAACTTTGGTTGCAGGAAGGAAAATACAGTGACGTTGTCTTCACTGTCACCCAGCCAGATGGATGCCAAACCATGGTTACTTCTCAAAATCCAGGAGCATATTTGAGGTCAGTTTTCTTTGACATCTTTATTAAATTAACTCCAGGTTCCCACTGAAAAATCAAGGAAATAATTTCCACTTTTTCTAGTCAGGGAAAAAATCAGGAAATTTGATCAAAGCAAGAAAAAGGATCAATATGCTATGCATTATAATATATAATAATAATAATATATATGATTTATATGGCATCAAATCCACTTTTCACGAAAATGCTCAAGGCGCAACTAGAAAATGTGTAGAGTAAGATAGAAGTTCAAGAAAATAACACAGGGAAGAAATTAATTATATGAGATGTTGAAAAGGTAGGTTTTTAAATTCTGTTTGAATATTTCAGCAGAGCTACTGTCTTTGATGGCTTGTGGGAGGGAATTCCAAGTAGCTGGTCCAGCGTGCATGAACATTCGTCCCCCCCTCTTAGTTTTAACTTTAGGGACAACTAAGAGATTTGAGTTTTGGGAACGTAAATTTCGAGAAGGGACGTACTGCTGTATTAGAAAGATATTATACTGAGGAGCGGAGCCATGTGTACAATGATGTATAAGGAGGAGAATTTTGAAGATAATGCGCTATTATGGAGTTATGATGGATCGTAATGTCATACTGGGTAATTTTCATCAACGTTAAGAGGGTCAAGGAATAACAGATCAGTACCTACACATAGGTACATGTATGTTAGCCCTATCCATGCGACAGGCTCCTCTAGAAACCAAGAATACGAAGGAGTCGCAAAAGATGTCGGCTCTGTCATGTCAAATTTTTGGTCTACTTTAGCAGTTCCTTAAACGAAACTTTAATTTTCAGAAAGAGAAAGATTTGTCTGTATTTAACACAATCATATAATAATAGAATCTCCAGTTAAGATCTAATTAGGCTTAAAAGTCATTGAAGCCACCAAAGTTTCCAAAACCGGCTTTGTGCGCTTTTCATATGGTTGATGGCAGCAGAGCATTGGCTTGCACCCAAAACACTAACATACAGAAAAAGATTGAAGTATGTTAGTGTTCTTTATTTTCTCATCCTTCTCTTCATTCTTATACTTCTGAAGGTTTGAAAAAACAATGTTTCCTGATTTTTTGTCCTCCGTTTGCTTTGCAATTTCCTTTTCATGATTGCATTTCACTCCCCCGTATTTTGTGAAATATATCAAACAATATCCGATTCTTTTTTTATTTTTCCCAGAGAAAGGTCAATCGGGACTATAATGTCTTTGTTAAGGACCCCTGGCTTTGACATTTTCTACTGCAACCCTCATTATATTTTTCGCTATATGTTCTCTTTCACGCCAAGTTCAGACAATAGTCATTTTAAACTAGAAATGAAACAATACATGCAGACATGCTGATTAGTTAGTCAGATTAGTCGAGTTCTAGTTTGAAAAAGATGAAAAGATTTCCTTGTTTCATTATGTGTTGTAGAACTTGTTTCTGCTCTCTGTTGTATTGTAAGTCAGCGATCAGATGCATATTTTCATTGTATAATTATACCGTCGTAATATCGTGCTTAGAAAATTTAGGGATAATTTTTTTATTAATTTGCTAATGGGCTTACTTTTCAGCATTGTAGAGAAATCATGCAACTACTGAAATCACTCATGTATGATAATGATAACTGTGTGTTTGATATCATGCAAGACAATTTTTATCTTAGGTATTTCCAGAGATATCTAGAATAGAATACAGTGAAACCTCTTTATAACGAGGTCCTTGGGACCATGAAAATTACCTTGTTATATCAGGTTCCTCACTATATCAGGGTAAAAAAAACAGAACTATAAAGAGCTAGGACCAATAAAATCACCTTGTTATAACAGGTATCTCGCTATATCCAACCTCTTTATAATGAGGTTCCACTGTAGAATAGAACATTTATTACCTTTTTGGAAAGACATAATAACATAATAACAACATTTTTTAACATTTCTTTTACACATAATTAACAGTGACTTCTAAATATTGCAGCAAATTGTAGCGATACAGTTTTAGTATAGATCCGACCGTATGAACACGCTCTCCCTGAGTTGGTTTTTACTTGAATGGTTTCAATTTTAGGTGGAGTACAAGACTCACGTGCCTACATCTTTGTTATGATTTCATTCACTGTGAGCAGAAAGGACAAAGGAATTAAAAAAAAACAAAGAACTTAATTCAAGCCATCACAAAGCTTCATGATAACAAAATAGAATAGCTTTCCTATTAAATCCTGAACATACCGGTATGTGACACTTGTTTGACATTTTTACCCAGAATGAGAAGAGAGGAAATTTCTTTCCCTGTGTGTTCAGTACAAGAGAATATGCAGAGGTGGGTGCTATCAGAACACAGAGTCCTCAACTGGACTACTCGAGGCAAAAGAATAGAGAACTGTAGGAAATAAAAAGAGGGCGCCACGGCAAGCTGAAAGGGCAACCATGGCAATTTCCTTGCGTGACCGTAGGCTAATCAAAGCCTTGATGGAGTAAAGATAACTCTTAAAGAATAATCAGGAATGTTTTGAAGTGGTGCACTTCATTATCAGCATAATTTGAAGAGATGATTAAGCAAGGTTGGAATTCCAAAGTAGATATGCCAGTATCTCTCGAGTAAGAAAAAAGATAAAGAGCTAGTTTGAAAACCTGTCATGTATCTGTTTTGCGAGTTATGTTTGTTGAATATTTTGTTGTTTAACAGCGTAATCATTATCATCATAAAATCAATACTGCCTTTTTACTGTCATGGGGGATCTAGTTGGTTGCGGACTCGCATTGGTGCTGCAGTGCATNAAAAAACAAACAAACAAAACAAAATGACAAAAATGAACATTTCTCAAAGCCACTGATGCTATAGACCATATTTTGTCTAAGCCCCCTCCCCCTGGACAAACTGATAACATTAAGTATACACATATTCATTTTTCCAATTTTTAACATTTCCAGACATTCATTTGGAGGAAGAAGTACATTGTATATCGTCATATAAGCCTGCTTTGAAAAGTGTTACAGCTCCCTCTTGTGGTCATAAGAAGTGCAGACGTGTTTTTTTTTTTTTTTTTACTTTGCCTGAATCTTTGTATCCATTCTCTGTGTGTGCAAGATTTTCCCAATACTGTTCTGTCAAATCATTTTCTCAAAATTATCAAAATTGGCCTGCTCCTTGAGATGAAGGGATAATTCCAAAACTGTGATTTTACTTTTAAAATATAATACATATATAACTTATGCCGATATGCTAATAATTGCAAAGCAGATAAAACATAGATGTTGCTATTTGTATTGTGAATTGACAAGCCAGCCTGTAAATATGTGTATGTGTATGTGTGTTTGCGTGTGTGTGTGTGTGTGTGTGTGTGTATGTATGGTTTATGTTTGCATATGTGTAAATTTGTGTTTGATGCAAGATAAGATGATTCTGTTTGATTCTGATTGATACAATTTTTTATGCAACTGGCTCTAACATTTTCATGGATAGCAAAAATTCAAAAAATTCTATAACCAGAAGTTCTTCTACATTTCATGGTAATGCCCTCTCACTCCCCTGAACAAGAATAAGGAAAAAGGCTTTCCAGTTTCTTGAACGTTTTCACATAATTCCATCATACTTGTTAAAAAAATGAATGTTATATGTTTGTATGGCATTTGTTATGTGGCTAGGTCTTTGGTGAACAAATGAGTCTTGCACTCGTCTTTTGTTGGCTAATATAACTCAACAATTATTGGTATTTATTAAGCCATTCCGCTGGCGTCCATTTTTGGACTCCTCCCAACTCGCCGAAACTCAGTTCGGTTTATATCAAATTTGTCCTTCGTCACATCATTGGGTTTTGCATTTCTGCATGTTTGCCATTTTCACTG